>MU683644.1:0-15650 GCA_026770625.1 Nicotiana glauca
ATTTCAAGAGTTATATCTCAAGCTGAATCAAGTACGCACGATAAGAATTCCAAGAATGTGAAGTTTTTCCTAAAGTCTCTGTAGCCTCCCGAGGATAAATGCAAACGTCTCTGTACCGATCCGCGAGACTCTACTAAACCTGCTCATGACTCGTGAGACTTAGTAACCTAGGCTCTGATACCAACTTGTCACGACCCAATTCCCAAACCCGATCGTGATGGAGCCTCTCATGAAGACAAGGCCAGCCAACAGAACAACCATGCCCCTTGATAACAGTTAATAAACATAAATGAATGAATAATACGACTTAATGGCATTAATAATTGATATTTACCACCCAACACAACCCGACCGGGGTATCACAAGTCACGAGCATCTAAAGAAGACTGAACACAACTACTGGGCCAATAATAATATACAAAATAAAATCTGGAATCAAAAGATAAAGGCCGGTGCCGCGAACGCTGGCGGTCACCTTGTTCACTACAGTAGTATACCAGCAGTAATACTTTCAATCAGCTATTAACCCGCTTCCGGGTGAACATTACCTGCAATTGTACGCGAGGTGCATGGAGTAAAGTGAGTACTCTAACTCAATGAGTAATAAGAGTAAATAATAACTGAGCAGCAAGAAATCACGTAAGAGCACTCCATCATGCCATATAGAACAGTACGACCCTTTGAGAAAATAGTAAAACCGTGAAAATCCTTTAGACAATATTTGGTTCAGTTTAAAAACCTCATTTGAAAATATCCTCTTCCAACAATCAAGCATATGAATGCGATATCAGATAGTGCAAGTCAGCACATAAGTCAGCCCCTCGGGCACAGCACTCCACTAACAAATAACACCAGGGTATATGGTCAACGGTGCAAGAAG
This sequence comes from Nicotiana glauca, assembly GCA_026770625.1. Taxonomy (NCBI): domain Eukaryota; kingdom Viridiplantae; phylum Streptophyta; class Magnoliopsida; order Solanales; family Solanaceae; genus Nicotiana; species Nicotiana glauca. The sequence continues at coordinate 881 of MU683644.1, forward strand.
TAGCATGGATGCCAATGAGATGCGAGTGTTGAATGTCATGACACGTCGTACAAACAGGAACCAATGCATGAATGCAATGCAATGCATATGACCGCTGCGGCGCGCAGCCTGATCTATTTGGGTACCCGCGCTCACTGTGGGGGTTCAGACTCCGGAGGGGCTCCTACAGCCCAAGCGCAATATCAATATCACACCGCTGTGGCGTGCAGCCCGATCCATCCTTAGTCCATAACATGCATATGAGCCACTAGGGTGATGTCAAGTAATAGTTCTCAGCTCCAAACGTCAGAAAATGTGGTTTAAGTTTTAAAACCTTAGAAGTATAACTAAAAATTTCAAAACAGTGTTTAACTCAGGACCGAAATCATTTAACATGCCAAGTATCATGGAAACAGTGATAATAATCCCTAAAGGATTCAATCAGTTGGCACGAGGCCCAATTACGACAATTAATCCATTTTTATAAAGATGTCAACTAGCTTCAATCAATTAGGTAGTTATTTCATTAAGCGGACGGAACAAGTCACAATCCCCAACGGTGCTCTACCCCACTCCCGTTATCCGGCGTGCAAGTCACCGAGCACTATGATATGCAAACGCGGGGTTTCAAACCCTCAGGATATCATTTACAAGGATTACTCACCTCGAGCCGGTGAAATCTCTAGCTCGCGATGCCTTTGACCCTCAAATCGGCCTCCACGCGCATCGAATCTAACCAAAATCAGAGCGAATACATCACAATATTCTAAGGGAACAATACCCAATTGAAAACAATCGAGAAATAGAAAAATCTCAAAACTAGCAAAACCCGAGCCCCGGGCTCGCTTCTCGAAAACTTACAAAACTTATATTACCGGATTCCTTGTCTCGTCACGAGTCCATGCATACCAAGAACTCCCAATTCTGAGCTCAAATGACTTATCAAATCCCAATTGGAAATATCAAAATTCAAGCCCTAGCTTTACCCCTTTTAATGAATTTCAACCAATTTTCATGTTAAATCTAACATAATCTCGTGTAATTAGGCCAAGTAACTTACCTCCAGTCGATTCTCAGTCAAAACCCTCGAAAATTCTCACCCAAAGCTCTCCAAGCTCGCTCAAAATGGTGGAAAATAATACGTAGCTCGCGGAGGAAATAAAACCTTTAAACCCTTCTGCCAACAGTCCTTTTCGCTTCTGCGGTCCCGCTATCGCTTATGCAGGACCGCTTCAGCGGCCAAAAATCCGCTTATGCGGTTCTTACTTAAAAACCCAACATTCGCTTTTGCGTCTCCACATCCGCTTCTGCGAACCACCCAAGACTGCTTCTGCGGTTTATAGTCCGCTTTTGCGAAACCACTCCACCAGGCCAAGAATCGCTTATGCGATCCTCAACTCGCTCCTGCGGAACTGCTTCTGCGGTCCATTTTCGCAGAAGCGGAAATACCAGCTGACAGAAAAGTTGAACCTGCAACACACCTCGAAACTCTCGTTTAACCACCCGAATCCACCCCAAGGCCCCCAGGATCCCAACCAAAGGCACCAACATATCCTAAAACATCATACGAACTTGTTCCAATCATTAAAACACATCAAATAATACTAAAATCATTAGATCACATCGGATTCAAGCCTAAGTTTTCTTAAAAACTTCTGAAATACACTTTCGATCGAAAACCCGACCAAACCACGTCCGAATGACTGAAATTTTGCACACACATCACAAATCACATATCGAATCTACAACAACTCTCGGAATTCAATTCCGACCCTCGGATCAAAATCTCACCTATCAACCGGAATTCGCCAAAATACTAACTTCGCCAGTTCAAGCCTAATTCTACACCGGACCTCCAAAATAAATTCCGATCGCACTCCTAAGTCCAAATCACCTCCCAAAGCTAACCGAATCTCCGAAAATCACATCCGAGCCATCTAACTCATAAGTCAACGTCCGGTTGACTTTTCCAACTTAAGCCTTCTTTAAAGAGACTAAGTGCCTCATTTCTTATCAAAACCAATCCAAATCAGCTCTCACACACCACATACCGATAATGAAATATGAAGAAGCAATAAATCGGGAAAAACGGGACGGAAACACATGGGGCGACGGGTTGGGTCGTCACATCCTCCCCAACTTAAACAATCGCTCGTCCTCGAGCGTACCCAGAGTTGTCCTAGAAGCCAACCAATAGCGAAATGACCTTACCAAGCATATACTCGGGATGATCCCACGTCATCCTATCTCTTATGGGTCAGACAACACAACATAGCTGAATTTACCCAATCTAGTCTAGCCCATAATTCGAAATTCATAGATTTACCTTTTCACTTCTGAAACCATCAATACGATCAAAACCTCACACCTATACTTTGAATAGTCCCAAACCAGCTGTAATAACCCATACTTGCAACCTCAATGAAATCGTACGATATACCACATAATCCAAGCACTCGAAACGATAACTTCTACTCACAGTGGTTACCCACAACAACCAAATACCGATAAAAACCCTCTTATTTGCTAAAGTTTCACTCCAAAACTTTTGTATCCTGCCAAACGATGATAAAACACGCAGTAAACCATAACCATTTCTCAGACCAATCATTCAGGAAGGCATTTCTTCCCTTTTGACTAATACCACAACAGATTCCGAGCTGGACCACGATATTATCCTTTCAACAAGCTGAGATCGAATCCGATTGTATACATTAATGATTCCAACGATCTCTTATGACCAAACACACCACTCTGGTGATATGACACCACAACACATGCCTAAGCCACAACTTGCATAATACACGCACCAAAGAGAAACAGTCTGAACATACTCAAATCATGACAATTGACTCAAACGAAAGAGTGGTACCTCAAGCTCATCAGTCCATCACAATACAAGGCTGAGACCCCGTCCCACATTATAGAAATAGAGTACCTAGCTCCTTTTTGAAAGGTCATAACTTCACGCCTCGCCACAACGCGCGATCCTATCCCAACATTGTTACACATGAAGCACCTCAAGTCACCAGGCTCAAAATAGACAGTCATGCATAGATTGATGCCTGAAACCAAGCAATAAATCACAACCACGGTGAAGCAAGTAATATACACCATTCAATCCTGAAAGGACTATTTGCCGAGCAACACCCAATACGGACTTTCCTCAGAAACAAGGAAGCAAGATATACAAAGTAACATATGGAAGACTATTCTCAACATCACACTGTTGTGGCGTGCAACCCGATCCAGATAACATACCCGTGGCGGCGTGCCACCCGATCCACAGAAATATCTCACATAGGGAGATGCACATCGAGCCAAATTTCCTCATTATAACAAAATACCAAGTATCGGTCGTAAGCATACTGAGTGCATAATGATATCTACTTATAGCGTTGTAAGTTACAAAACTCAACTTCCACAATGAATCTCGATAGCACCGCACTATGTGGGCCCACATTCCGAAAATCATAACGCCTCACAACACAGAGGAAAAAAAAGCAACTCATAGATCTCCCCAGATCACTAGCAGGTTCAATAACGATCGAATCAACCTATCCCTCAACAATACAACTCGGGGCCAACCAAGCCAACTCAAGCTAAACATGTATCCAATCAGCTTACCAACGAACTCATTACCAAGAAGCCTGAAGCTGCTCCTTCCACTACCATAACTCCTGCCGGAGTCGTACGATACAGTGCCCGGCACCAATCAATACCGAAATCCACAACCTCGCCCGGCGACATGCCCGGCCACAAGAAACGCACCCGAAAAAGAGTCCCTCAATACTGGAACTGAATCAATGGTAGGACCTCTACACTGATATCCGCCACAAAGGCCCACTTTAAGAAAAACAATCCTTTTACCAGTCGTCCGCTGGTCCTTGGAATACGACACTCTGCTAGAACATAATCCGATGCACTCCGCCACGCAACCTGTGGCATTTTCCGACATAACCCATAGCACAATAGTCTAGAATAACCCAACACTGAGACAACCAGTCTACACCCCAATATCATATCCAGAATCTACTATACCAAGCAAAGAAAGATCCACTCGGGCTTCCAAATCCCAATAGCCGCAACCGGTACCAATACACACGAATCACTAAACCTGATCCCAAATTCCGCAATATGAATACATTTTACACCTCGAGTACCCAATCATTCCATGAAGGATATTCAAAAATTCCCCTGTGCCATCAAACACACTCAAATATCAGTCGTCGATCTAGCCAGAAGGCACCGCAATACTATCGTAGTATCATCAGTCTAATCACATTACCCTTCTTTCGAGACATATACTCTCGTCAAGTCACTTCCAATTAGCAGTACCATTTCCTTAGTCATATGAGGATCATTCACCCTAATCATCTGAAGCTCAACCCTCCAATCACCTAAAACTGCTCGTGCTGCTTAAGATTCTAATGACTCTCCACTCAGAACTGAACCGTAACCTCACACACATAAATTCCAATTCTCCATAATATATCGCACATACCATACCACACTAGGATAACATGAGAACTCCATCTCCCTTTTCCTAACCACAAACATCTATGTATTCCTCTAGTCAAGAACTCTTCATCAATCCCATCTAGAAGAGAAATCACTACACATTCCATGCTTCGCATGCCCATAGGCAATATATATACTTTTCTAAACCACAGTAAAACTCATCAAGAACTCTCTCTTAATTCCATTCGCTCAAGCTAAACTGCCAGGACTGAATCCTTCTATCTAAACCAAGCTGAGCAAGCCGTCAAAACTCAAGAGCATTGCTGTAAAATGCCTATAAAAGCTTATTACCTCGAACACATACAAAGAATTAATCATACCCTTACCATACCGATTCAGTCTATTATCAAGTTATTCCGTCTATCAAATTTCCCTTCTGATTCATCATCAACTTGATATTTCTCCCTCGCTGTAGCATCACAATGCCTCAATCCAGGCTTATCACACGAGATTCGAACATAAGACCACACTGTCTAAGACCCATAGTCCACTGAATGCTCTCTCAACCGTGCCCAGAAATACCACATTCCAGAATACCTTACCCCGAAGAGCTTTCTGCGAATCTGAAATTCGTTACCATTACTTTCGATATATTGATACATAAAATCCCGTAATTAACATAAAATATCACAAGTCTTGATCCTTTTCTAATGGAAACACAGTCTCTGGCCACATACACAACCTTAAGACACCTGACTATCTCATGTAAATCTTGAATGCATTAAAACCATTCTCGAGAGTCATTCACTCTTGTTCCAACTGCGAATTACCTGACTTAAAGAAAAGAACCACTCGTGCCTTATTAGCACTCTTACACCGTCGAACATGATCTCGCACCAATACAAAAAACCATCTTCTTTCTCTATACACTGAGCATTCTTTGACAACAACAGCTCAAGACATCCTATTATTTCCTCTCATCTACGAAGCATCATATAACCTTTATCAAAATTTTGCTTCACTCATGCCATCCTCGGCTCATTTCTGCAACTAGGACTGATCCGCCAATATACCTCAAAACGGAACCAACATAGCACACAACCGTGCGATCAGCTAATCAACAACAACCTCCCCAACTTGGCTCGAAGCCATCTATCAGGACACATTCAATAACCCATAGTACTTTTACTCTAATGATGCCACAATATTATAGTGAGATTAAACTCAAATCATCTACTAGTTTATGAAAACACAGATCATCTGGTACTGAAATCCTCTACAAACCTCGCATTCATCCCCACATCAGCTGAGTCCACTCTCTTAAGTGACCCAAATTTCTAAATTACAACACGTACCTTTCAATTACACATGGGATCTTCTAATGGACACATAAGGATCATACCACTCAAGAACACTCCGCAGGAGATAACCCACCTGCTTCGCCTCAGTTTCGTATTTCAGCACACCTTCCACCATCATATACGTTACACAGTCATTTAGTCTTCCTTGGTCTGAACTCATACCACCACAAGTATTGCACTTTACTTTCCAACTAGGAGATTTGAAAATACTGTCTACGCGCTTATAACTCGGGATACACAACAAATCACATTAGGAAACGAATACTTAACAGTTTACCTATTATCCAGCAGACTTCTTCGTCACTATTAAGTCATATAGATACATCTCGCAGTACTAACATACACATCCCATGGATATCTAACCGCCATTCTGGCTAATAGGGACAATACCGAACATATAAGTTCAAAACACTTGCTCACAAAATCAGCACCTCAGTGCGCAAGCCATAGGCAAGATCCGGCCTCAAGTCCTCCAGACTGGCCCAACATACTCACGAAGATTACATCTCGCCCCTCGATCGGGGAATCACAAACCATCAAGGCACATGTAATACTGAGCGCTCATGTGCGTATACAGACGTGTGGAAGGAATTTCAAGAGTTATATCTCAAGCTGAATCAAGTACGCACGATAAGAATTCCAAGAAAGTGAAGTTTTTCCTAAAGGTTCTGCAGCCTCCCGAGGATAAATACAGACGTCTCTATACCGATACGCGAGACTCTACTAAACCTGCTCATGACTCGTGAGACCTAGTAACCTAGGCTCTGATACTAACTTGTCACGACCCAATTCCCAAACCCGGTCGTGATGGCGCCTCTCATGAAGACAAGGCCAGCCAACAGAACAACAATGCCCCTTGATAATAGTTAATAAACATAAATGAATGAGTAATACGACTTAATGGCATTAATAATTGATATTTACCACCCAACACAACCCGATCGGGGTATCACAAGTCACGAGCATCTAAAGAAGACTGAACACAACTACTGGGCCAATAATAATATACAAAATAAAATCTAGAATCAAAAGATAAAGTTCGGTGTCGCGAACGCTGGCGGTCACCTGTCCACTACAGTAGTATACCAGCAGTAATACCTTCAATCAGCTATTAACCCGCTTCCGGGTGAGCAGTACCTGCAACTGTACGCGAGGTGCAGGGAGTAAAGTGAGTACTCTAACTCAATGAGTAATAAGAGTAAATAATAACTGAGCAGCAAGAAATCATGTAAGAGCACTCCATCATGCCATATAGAACAGTACGACCCTTTGAGAAAATAGTAAAACTGTGAAAATCCTTTAGACAATATTTGGTTCAGTTTAAAAACCTCATTTGAAAATATCCTCTTCCAACAATCAATCATATGAATGCGATATCAGATAGTGCAAGTCAGCACATAAGTCAGCCCCTCGGGCACAGCACTCCACCAACAAATAACACCAGGGTATATGGTCAACGGCGCAAGAAGTAGCATGGATGCCAATGAGATGCGAGTGTTGAATGTCATGACACATCGTACAAATAGGAACCAATACATGAATGCAATGCAATGCATATGACCGCTGCGGCGCGCAGCCCGATCCATTTGGGTACCCGCGCTCACTGTGGGATTTTAGACTCCGGAGGGGCTCCTACAGCCCAAGCACAATATCAATATCACACTGCTGTGGCGTGCAGCCCGATCCATCCTCAGTCCAGAACATGCATATAAGCCACTAGGGTGATGTCAAGTAGTAGTTCTCAGCTCCAAACGTAAGAAAATGTGGTTTAAGTTTTAAAACTTTAGAAGTATAACTAAACATTTCAAAACAATGTTTAACTCAGGACCGAAATCATTTAACATGCCAAGTATCATGGAAACAATGATAATAATCCCTAAAGGATTCAATCAGTTGGCACGAGGCCCAATTACGACAATTAATCCATTTTTATAAGGATGTAAACTAGCTTCAATCAATTAGGTAGTTATTTCATTAAGCGGGACGGAATAAGTCACAATCCCCAACGGTGCTCTACCCCACGCCTGTTATCCGGCGTGCAAGTCACCTCAATACAGCACTATGATGTGCAAACCCGGAGTTTCAAACCCTCAGGATATCATTTACAAGTATTACTCACCTCGAACCGGTGAAATGTCTAGCTCGCGATGCCTTTGCCCCTCAAATCAGCCTCCACGCGTGTCGAATCTAACCAAAATCAGAGCGAATACAACACAATATGCTAAGGGAACAATAACCAATCAAAAACAATCGAGAAATAGCATAAATCTCGAAACTAGCAAAACCCGAGCCCCGGGCCCGCTTCTCAAAAAATTACAAAACTTACATTACCGGATTCTTCGTCTCATCATGAGTCCATGCATACCAAGAACTCCCAATTCCGAGCTCAAATGACCTATCAAATCCCAATTGGAAATATCAAAATTCAAGCCCTAGCTTTACCCCTTTTTAATGAATTTCAACCAATTTTCATGTTAAATCTAACATAATCTCGTGTAATTAGGCCAAGTAACTTACCTCCAATCAATTCTTAGTTAAAACCCTCAAAAATTCTCGCCCAAAGCTCTCTACGCTCGCTCAAAATGGTCGAAAATAATGCCTAGCTCGCGGAGGAAATAAAACCTTTAAACCCTTCTACCAACAGTCCTTTTCGCTTCTGCAGTCCCGCTATCGCTTATGCGGGACCGCTTCTGCGGCCAAAAATCTGCTTATGTGGTTCTTACTTAAAAACCCAATGTCCGCTTTTGTGTCTCCACATCCGCTTCTGCGAACCATCCAAGAGCGCTTCTGCGGTTTATAGTCCGCTTCTGCGGACTCGCATTTGCGAACAATGTTTCGCTTTTGCGGAACCACTCCACTAGGCCAAGAACCGCTTATTCGATCCTCCACTCACTCCTGCGAAACCGCTTCTACGGTCCATTTTTCGCAGAAGCGGAAATACCATATGACAGAAAAGCTGAACCTGCAACATACCTCGAAACTCTCGTTTAACCACCCGAATCCACCCCGAGGCCCCCGGGACCCCAACCAAAGGCACCAACATATCCAAAAACATCATACGAACTTGTTCCAATCATTAAAACACATCAAATAACACTAAAATCATTAGATCACATCGGATTTAAGCCTAAGTTTTCTTAAAAACTTCCGAAATACACTTTCGATAAAAACCCCGGCCAAACCACGTCCGAATGACCTGAAATTTTGCACACACATCACAAATCACATATCGAATCTAAAGCAACTCTCAAAATTCCATTCCGACCCTCAGATCAAAATCTCACCTATCAACCGGAATTCGCCAAAATACTAACTTCGCCAATTCAAGCCTAATTCTATACCGGACCTCCAAAATCAATTCTGATCGCACTCCTAAGTCACAAATCACCTCCCGAAGCTAACCGAATCGTCGAAAAATCACATCCGAGCCCTCTAACTCATAAGTCAATTCCAGGTTGACTTTTCCAACTTAAGCCTTTCTTAAAGAGACTAAGTGCCTTATTTATTATCAAAACCAATTCAAATCAACTCTCACACACCACGTATCGGTGATGAAATATGAAGAAGCAATAAATTGGGAAAAACGGGATAGAAACACAAGGGGCGACGGGTCGGGTCATCACAGTTGACATAGTAGCTCATTGTTGTAGTAATATTAGATCATTTTGGTTGTTGTCGTAATAGAAGATCATTTTGATATTGATGTCGAATAGGGTAAGTTAGATGTGGTTTGGTTGTGTACTTCATTTTGGTATTGTAATGAAACATCAATCCCTGTATTGTATTAGAATGAAACTTCATTTTGGTATTGTTTTAGCAACACTGCCCATGACTTCATCTTGATTCTAACTATTATAACTTCCAACAAATCACTGCAACAGTACATTTGAATACCAATAACATAATAACAAAACAAACATTTCCAACATAACACTTTGGGAACCATTTCTAGGAGCAAAACATTAGTTTTAACAAGCATGCCAAGATCCAGGCATTAATTACAACAAAAGTTCCAGCAACTTCATAACAAAAAACACACATAAGGCCCTATCAACACTATATTTTCCATGGTTCTTGAGGCTGTGAACCAGCATTCCTTGATCTCTGACTAATTTCTTGAAGTCTTCTTGTTGTAATTGCTTATTTTTCTTTCCACTTCAGTCCACTTGTGGGTTTGAAACCAATATCACCAGTAACATCAGCTGATCTTGTTATCTTTATTGATGATCTAGTGGACACTATTCTGCTACTTGGCAGCCCAGCTATAGAAAAAATATTTTAATTAGTTTAAGGTAAGGTACAATAAGATAATAACATAATTGATTGCATCTTCACTTATATTAATAGTTGTGAAGCCATTCTCAGCCTGAAATACATCCATTCCCATCAGTCTTGGCCTTTTATATGGTGTTAAGCTTCCAATACCCCTTCCCCTTCCTCTAGTAGCAGTAGTTGAACTTGGTGCAGCAGATACATTATCAGCTGTATTTGGAGCTGAACATGAAAACCAACTCTCAAGTGAATCATGTGTTGCTCCCCTTCTTCCCCTTCCTCCACTTCTTCCCCTGCCTCTAGCAGTAGTAGAAGTAGCAGCTGATGTATAAGGAGCTGCAGAACTGGTAAACCAGCTACCAAGTGAAGAAGTTGATGGAAATTCAGCACCAATAGAAGTAGTAGTTGCAGTATCAGGTTCTTTAGCAGCAGATACATTAGTTGTTTTCCTTGGTCTACCTCTTCCTCTTTTTGCAATAGGCTCACCTTCATTAGTAGTTGATTTCTGGAAAAAAAAACTTGTTAGATAATGAACTAAATTTAAAAGAAATTGATACAAAATACAACATTACCTTTGGTCTGCCTCTGTCCTTTCCTGAAACTGTTGGATTTGCAGCAGTTGTTGATGAACTAGCACCAAGTGTATCACTCTTTGGACAACCTCTTTTGTTGTGACCCCTCTCATGACAGAGCCTGCATGTCATTATTAGACCAGTTTTAGGCAATTTACCAGACTTCTTAGTTTCATTTGCCTCTTTCCTTCTAACCTTTTTTGGTCTGCCAGGCATGATTTTGACAACTGGTGGTGCAACAGAAGGGTTGGCAGATTCAGGCCACATTGGCACATTCATAATACATTGCACATCTAGCATGTGGACATGGTATCCCTTTAGCATCCAAGATCTGCAACTACAAACCTTCTTTCTAAGGCACACAATGTGTTGTTTACCATCATCCATTACTTCATATCCTATTTGTCCATTAAACTCAATGGTACATGTTATTGATTTTTCAATATTGTCCTCCAATATTTTTAAGGCCATTGGAGAGATGTTGCTGCTCCATGTGTTTGCAAATGCCCTTAACTTGCCTATTCTTGTCATCATCTTGATTTTAATCTCTTCAAGCATGCTAATAATAATCTTGTGCCTTGCTGCCAAGATCCAAGCATTAAAACTCTCTGACATATTATTATCCATTGTATCACACTTGACTTCACGGTTGAAATACACCTTGCACCAATACTCCTTGTCATAGTATAGTAAATCATCCACAATGTTCTTACCAAGCATTGACAGTGTTTTCAGATTTTTTTTCAATTCAGCTTCATAAGTGCTTCTGTCACACTTCGAGAATAAGATTCTCATTTGGAGCCCTCTCCATTTCTTTGACCAATTAGCTAAGATGTGCCTAGCATGCATCCTATGTTCACAAGCTGGAAATAATTCCTTAATTGCTGAATCCACTCCCTGTAAATTACAGTTACATGAAACATAATAAATGAAACATAAGACATTTTTAAAGAAGGAAAGTGAAGCTAATGAAACAGAAAATTGCTTATGACATGAAATATACCTTTTACATGTCAATGATCATAGTGAAGCATATGCCATCACCCAATCCTAAGTCTTCCTTCAGCAAAGTTAAGAACCATGACCATGTACTTTTCTTCTCATATTCTACTACGCCCAAGCAAGTGGAAGCATTTGGTTATTACCATCCTTAGCCAGAGCAACTAGTAGTTGCCTCCTACTTACACCCTTCAGGAAACAACCATCCAAGCCTATGCATTTTCTACAGTACAAGAATGCATTTTTTAGTGCCTCAAAACAGATGTAAAAACTTACAAACACTGGCCTACCTTGTTCATCTAGTTCGCCAAGCTTGACAACACAAGTGCTCCCAGGGTTAGTCCTTAACAACTCATCCCTATAATCCAGAATTCTACCAAAATCCACTTTATTATCACCCATTATTTGCTGCAGTACTTTAGCTCTTGCTCTCCTGGTTGTGGTCTTACCAACATGAACTTTGAATTTTTTCCTAATTAATTCTTGCAACTTGAAGACTCTTATGTTTGGTTGTTCAGTTATTCTATCTTTGAAGACCTTGGCCAAGTATTTAGCATTGCACAAATAATTTCTGGAGGCCCTCTCAAACTTGTGAACTAGATTGTAAAAAAATTATTACTTACATTATCCAAGCTTGCAAACAAAAGCCAATTGCAGTTTTCCTTGGTGCACCTCACCCTTACTCTAGTTGGCTTATTTACATACTTTTCAATCAGAACTCTTCTTTGTAGTGCATACTTAGTTACTGCATCTCTAAAGTCATTAACACTCTCAAAGATCATACCCAACTGCCATACAATCTTTTTGCATGTTTTATCAAACTTCACACTCTTTGTAGATTTGGATCTCCTTTTTGTTAGCTTTACTTTCTTGTCTTCCCCATCTTCATCCCAGCATTCATCTTTATCAGTTTCAAAGCTACAAGCATCAGAACTTGGATAATATGGCTCATCACCACCTAGCCTGCCTTCTACACTTTTTTTACCTATTTCAGTCTCATCAAAACCAATATCTGGCCCAGCATCACCACATACTACATCTTTAGTATCAACAGAAGCTTTCTCTTTGAAATGACCTACTTTCCTTCCTAATCTCTATGTACTCCTCATGTACATCACTGCCATAATCACCCCCCCCCCCCAAAGAAGTCACTTTCATCAGAATCAACACTATCTTCAGTCGATTCATCAAATCCATCTCCACTGGAGTAATCTTTAGTTGGAAAAGAAGGTGGATCTGAAAGTGCAGCTGTTGTGAATGCTGGATCAGCAATTGTATCAGCAGAAGCAACTGTATTTTGAGGAGAAGTGTGTGGAGGAGCAGAGGTATTTTGAATAGTGTTTGGAAGAGCAACATTAATTGAAGGAGCAACAACAGTGTTTGAAGGAGCAGTAGTGTTTGGAGGAGCAGCAGAGCCATTAAAAGCAGCCCCTTTATTAAAAGCTGAACAAGATTCCTCCTTAGGCATGTGCACATATACTTCCAAAACAGCCCCATGTTGTAAAGACCTACCAATTGCTAAAAGAGACCTATCATTTTTAATATCTCCTAAAATGCCACTATTAGGTGGCCGAATACTAAATTTACAACTTGAGATGTACTCTAATTCTTTAATATAATCCTTCAACTCAAAAAAGAATAGGGTATCCACATCAATACCCAAATATTAACTCATTACCCCACCAACATATTTTGGTTCCCCATTTCCAAAATCTAACACCCCACCATGATATAGTCTTAAAATGATTAAAGCAAACCCACTCGTACCTATATGCAAACAAAGCAAAAAAAAAATTGATAAAACAAAATTTAGCAGAATTCGACAACATATAGATACTAGAATTAGAAAAGTACTTATTTGCTAAAAACCAAAAAATTTCACTGAACCCATGCACAATCGAATCTCTGAGGTTAGCATGCAGACAAGAAACCCCAAATTTAATCCGACAATCACAAAACCGCAATGTCTAAAAATATTTAAAAACCTTAAAAAAACACAAAAGTAATTAAATGCAGTAAAGAACTAACCTTTGCTCTTGTATTGTGACGAATAAAAAGCTTAGCCTTCCAATCTGACCTTCAATTGATACCCGAAAAATCCTAGATTGTTTGACCTTCGAATCTGACCTCCCATTCCTTGAATCGAACCATTAAAATGTGGCTTTATACTTGTTTTCGATCTATTAGGCAAGAGAACAAAGAATTTGTTTTTATGTCTTGATGATTTTGTTAAACGATCGAAGAGTGCAATGAAGAAAGGGGAAATTTTTGGGTCTCAGCTACTTCTGTTTTAACGAAGAGATAAAAAAAGATAAAAATGGGAATGGAATGTGGAGCCCATCGGTTTATGATGTGCGTGTCTACACCGCATATATTTTAACAGGGGTTCTAGTCCAGCTCAGCACAAAAAGTCCAAGATATTAAGGTAAAAAATAGTTTAGGAGGCACTAGGAATCCCGTGAAGAAAAAGTGTGTAGTTTTGGGTATAGGATAGGGGGGTAATTATGCATTTTCCCATAGCTTATATATGGAGGGAACGAACCCAAAAAAAAAAAAGGTAAAACACCAGTGACAACTAGTTTTCCCTTGTTTTTAGAGGTGGTGATGGATATTACCGAGGGATGTGATAGAATGGTTGAGATTTCATTATTTACAACAAGAGATCTCGGGGTAGAGCCGTGAAATAAAAAACTTTTTTGATGAATGCTTTACCTACTTAATGGGCTCGATGTAAGATCAGATTAGTCGAACCAATAAATTTCGAATACCGAACCACTAAAAAATTGTGAGTGGTGGAGTGGAGTACCGTGGGGTAGGGTGGTTAATTGTCTTGTGGATAATTATGACTATTTTGGTGACTTAAGTCTCAAATTCCACTATGTGGAAGTTTACAAAGAAAAGATCACATTTGACAAGTAAACACCATCTGCACAAATTGCAAATAAATACATAGATATGAACTCGTTTTCAAGATTCAAAAATTGTGCATTTGAAGCAAAATACTTAATATTGAGGAAAGAATTAAGAATACTTTATTTTCATCGGATAGATACTAATTTTTAATTCCAACTACATTTTTTCTTCCTTTATTTAGTTTCAAACTAGAAAGTATATATATATATATAT
>MU683647.1:0-38410 GCA_026770625.1 Nicotiana glauca
TTTGAATCTTTCAAGATTTATCCCCCTTTTTTGTTATATTATTTATTTTTGTTTTATTTATTTATTATTATTATTTTTTTTATTGCTTTTCGTTAATTTGCTGAGTTAATTTTCTTATTTTTTTGTTTAATAACTTTTACTTATTCTTTAGTAATGAAGAAATTAGAAAGCAAAATGCATAGTTAAAAAATATTAGTTAGCTACATTATATTTAAATATTATATACATAAAAAAATTAAATATTTACATTGTAGTTTAAATTATACTAAAAAATACTAAAGCTAACTTATTTATTATAATTCTAATTTTTATATATATATATATATATATATTTATAATTCATATTCTAAGAGTGTTATTATTTTTGTAGTTTTCTTTTATTAAGATTAGACCTTAAAGAGATATTTATACTAAAATAGTATAGAATTTGAGTGTGGTAAAAAATTAGGTGTCCACAGGAGGCAGTTCGAGTGTCTCCAGCAGGGATCCATGACAGTCATCCAGTACGAGACCAGGTTCATTGATTTGGCTCGCCATGCTCTTATTATACTTCCCACTAAGAGGGAGAGAGTGAGACGGTTTATTGATGGGCTCATCCAGCCAATTCGTCTTCAGATGGCCAGAGAGGTTGGGAGTGAAATATCCTTCCAGGAGGCGGCCAATGTGGCCCGGAGGGTTGAGATTGTATTATCATAGGGGGTGGTCATAGGGCAGACTAGAGACCCCGTCAGTCAGGTAGATTCAGTGTTGCCCTCTTAGGCCCTTTCAGTCAGCACTCCAAGTTTTTCACGGTGCTTCAGGTGGCCGTGGTTCTCACACGCACTATTCTGATCAGCAACCATTCAGTACATCACCAGCTCCTATCAGTGCACTAGTGCACTGTCGCTTTAGTGTTTCTGGGGTGGTCATTCAGGTTGACCGAGTCAGCAGTCTCAGCAATCGAGGACTTGTTACACTTGTGGTGACACGGGTCACATTGCTAGGTTTTTCCATCGAGCACCAAGTAGCTCTCAGCATCAGGGTCCTCGTGCCATGGTTCAGGCACCAGGTGTTCCACAGCCCACCCAGCCAGCTAGGGGTGGGGGTAGAGGTGCTAGAGGTGGAGGTAGAGGTACTAGAGGTAGAGCTCAGGCCGCTAGAGGAGGAGGCCAGCCAGCTACAGGCCGTCCCAGAGAGGTAGATCATAGTGGTGGGGCCCAGCCCCGATGTTATGCTCTTCAGGCCAAGCCCGAGACTGAGGCTTCAGATACAGTTATTACAGGTACGGTTCTAGTTTGTGATAGAGATACTTCAGTGTTGTTTGATCTGGGGTCTATGTATTCGTATGTGTCATCTTATTTTGCCCCGTACTTGGTCATGACTAGTGATGCATTGAGTGTTCCTATTTATGTGTCTACACCATTGGGTGATTCTATTATGGTCGATCGAGTCCATCGTTCTTGTATTGTGGTGATTGGGGGTCTTGAGA
The DNA here is from genome assembly GCA_026770625.1 of Nicotiana glauca. Taxonomy (NCBI): domain Eukaryota; kingdom Viridiplantae; phylum Streptophyta; class Magnoliopsida; order Solanales; family Solanaceae; genus Nicotiana; species Nicotiana glauca. The sequence goes on from MU683647.1 coordinate 1,469, forward strand.
CTCGTGTAGATTTGTTTCTTTTAGACATGGTTGACTTTGATATTATATTGAGGATGGACTGGTTATCACCTTACCACATTATCTTGGACTATCATGCCAAGACTGTGACCTTAGCTTTACTGGGTATGCCTCGTTTAGAGTGGAGAGGGACTTCTGGTTATTCTACCCGTAGTGCTATATCGTATGTGAAGGCTCGGCGTATGCTCGAGAAGGGGTGTTTGGCCTATTTGGGGTTGAATTCTGAAAATAATAATATATTTGGGCTCGTGGGTGAACGGGTGATTTGATTTTGGTCCGAACCTCATGTTTCGACCAAGCGGGCCCGGGGTCGATTTTTGGGTTTCTGGGAAGAATGATTGGAAAGCTATAATTAGGCATTGGATTTGAATTGTTTAGCATTATTTGATGTTTGAAGTCATTTATGTATGGATACAATTGATTTGGAGCCGAATTCGAAAGGAAAGGCGATTTTTGAGGATTGAGTTAGCCGTGAAAGTTTGAGGTAAGTGTTTGGTCTAACCTTAGGTTGAGGGATTAGGAGTTGAGTCCTATTTGCTATGTGGTATTAGTCATGTACGACGTATAGGCATGGTGAAGAGTATCTATACGTTGATATCAAGCATGACCGTGAGTCTTTAAATTGTGAATATCTTGATTTCATAGTATCTTTCACGCCTTGGTGATGATTCCTATTTGTTGTGAAAATCTTGTGGAAGGAAATTGTGACCTTTGAACATCGAGGAGCATTGGCTCAAGTTATATTACAAATTATGAAAGTATATGAGATGATTGAACCCTTTGGAACATTGGCTCAAGTGGTAAAGTGAGTTATGTAACAAAAGTGAAAGAAAGAGAAAGAGTCATTAAATTGTTCCCTTGTCGGGTTATTGTTGCTTTGTTGATTATCTACCTTGCTGGGATGTTGAGATTATTTAAGTTGTACCCTTGCTGAGATTTAATTGTTAAATTGTGTTCCTTTGCTGGGATTTCTATTATTATTTTGTTTATTCCCTTGCCCCTTGTTTGTGATTGTTGTTTGGGTGGGGAGGAGTGTTAACGCACGAAGGATGATGCCGTGCATTGTTTGTTATTGTGAAGAAAGAGTGTAAAGCACAAAGGGTGATGCCGTGCCGTACGACATACCATTCTGTGCCTATTCTATTGATTATATGTGAGGAAAGAGAGTAAAAGTACGAAGGGTGATGTCGTGCACATTTTATCATATAATTGCTTTGGTGAGGAAAGAGAGTAAAAGCACGAAGGGTGATTCCGTGCACATTTTTATTATATCATTGCTTGGTAAGGACGAGAGTAAAAGCACGAAGGGTGATGCCTTGCACTTATTGATTTTTGATTCTTTATTGATGTTTGAGTTATGTTGTTTCCTTCGTTATTTGATGGCTTTTACTCGGAGTTGTCATCTTTCCCACAACGTGCTCCCTTTCCCATATTGATTGGTTATCTCTGTATCTCTGTTCCGCTGTATATATGTATAACTGCACATGTTTATCTGGCAGTCCGGTCTAGCTTCATCACTTCTTCGCTGAGGTTAGGCTAGGCACTTACCAGCACATGGGGTCAGTTGTGCTAATACTATACTCTGTACTTTGTGCAGATCCTGGAGTAGCGTTTGGTCATTAGCAGTAGATCGGGATCTATCCTTCAGTCCGAGACTCCGAGGTAGCCTTGCTGGCATCCGCATGCCCGACATCTCTTCTATCAACTTTTATGTTCTGTTGTGATTTGTACTCAAGACAAACTATGTTCGTTTCTTTCAAACATTTATTTGTAGTAATCCTAGACAGCCCGTGAGTGTTGTAACACCAGTTCTTGGGTAGAGGCATATGTTGATTTTCACATTATTGTTTAGCTTATTTAATTTATGTCTTCCGCTTTAATTTCATATCCCACTGTTATTTAAATATTTAACGCTTGTTGTTATGATTTATAAAAGGATTTAAGATAAAAGAGTTAGGAGTTTATGATTTCGTGGCTTGCCTAGATTTTACGAGTAAGCGCCATCACGACCCCCGAGGGTGAAAAATCCGGGTCGTGACACTCCCTCCATTCTTTTTTTTTCATTTTCGTGTTTACGTTTTCATTTGGTTGTTGCTATTTTGAGAATTTGGTTTAGATCTATAATTCTATTTTCTGGTCAATACAATATGGATCCACTACAGTATGAAAAGTAACATAACTTCATAAGGTAGTTTTGCATTTAAGTTTGATTTAGGATTTTTTTACGATAACTTCATAGTCGAGTTCATTGTTGAGATTGCAAAAAGCAAATTGTATTTATCTCAAGTTCATAATATGAAGACATCACTTTCAATGTGCAACCACCTTCTTTTTACGCAAGATATTAGATCTTGAATATCTTTGACCAATGATTTAAAGGCTTGCGGTACAACGTTAAATTTTTGTGTCAAGTTTTTATTTATGTTATTGTTTTATGTATTTTTCATATAGGTTCCATATGGAATTAACAAAACTTTTTAAAAAAAGTTATCAAAGTTCTTGAAGGATAGTCAGTTATATGCAGGGTTCTTGAAGTGTGAGTCCTGGTTGAGTTTAGTTGCATTCCTGGTTCATGCTGTGTCAGCAGAGGGTATTCAGGTTGATCTGAAGAAGATTGAGGTTGTCAAGAACTGGTCTAGACCAGCATCAGCCACAGAGATTCGGAGTTTCTTTGTATTGGCAGGCTACTATCATCAGTTCGTGGAGGGGTTTTCATCTATCGCAGCCTCGACGAGCAGGTTGACCCAGAAGATTGCCCAGTTCAGATGGTCGGATGAGTATGAGGTGAGATTTCAGAAGTTCAAGATAGCTCTGACTACGGCACCAGTGTTGGTTTTGCCCACAGGTTCAGGGCCTTATATAGCTTGTTGTGATGCTTCCCGTATTGGGCTTGATACAGTGTTGATGGAGGATGGCAAGGTCATTGCCTATGCTTCACGACAGTTGAAGATATTTGAGAAGAACTATCCGGTTCATGATTTGGAGTTGGCAGCCATAGTTCACGCATTGAAGATTTGGCGGCATTATCTGTATGGTGTGGCATGTGAGGTGTTCACAGATCACAAGAGTCTTCAGTATTTGTTCAAGCAAAAGGAGTTGAATTTGAGGCAGAGGAGGTGATTGAAGTTGTTGAAGGGTTTTGATATCACCATTTTATATCATTCGGAAAAGGCCAATGTGGTGGTCGATACTTTGAGTAGGAAGTCAGCACATTTCATTCCTGTGGCAGTCTCCTATTCTTCTGAGAGGTTTGCTGAGATCTATATCCAGGAGATTATTTGCCTTCATGGTGTGCCCGTATCTATTATTTCGGACTGGGGTACGCAGTTTACCTCACGCTTCTGGAGAGCAGTTCAGCGAGAGTTGGGCATACGGGTTGAGTTGAGCACAACATTTCATCCCCAGACGGACGGTCAGTCCGAGCGGACTATTCGGATCTTAGAGGATTTGCTCCGAGTTTGTGTTATTGACTTTGGAGGTTCGTGCGATCTGTTTTTGCCTTTAGCAGAGTTTGCCTACAACAACAACTACCAGTCGAGTATCCAGATTGCTCCTTATGAGGCTTTATATGGTAGGCGGTATCGATCTCTGGTTGGATGGTTGAGCCGGGAGAGGCTTGGTTGTTGGGTACGGATCTGGTTCATTAGGCCTTGGACAAGGTCAGAATCATTCAGGATAGGCTTCGTTCAGCTCAGTCCAGGCAAAAGAGTTATGTAGACCGTAAGGTTCGAGATGTTGTTTTTATGGTTGGTGAGCGGGTATTGCTCCGATTGTCACCTATGGAGGGCGTGATGAGATTTGGGAAAAAGGGCAAGCTTAGCCCTAGGTTCATTGGTCCTTTTGAGATTCTTGATCGAGTGGGAGAGGTGGCTTATAGGCTTGCATTGCCGCCGAGCTTATCAATCATATATCCAGTGTTTCATGTGTCCATGCTTCAGAGGTATCACGGCGATCCAGACCATGTGTTAGATTTCAGCACTGTCCAGTTGGACAAGGACTTATCTTATGAGGAGGAGCCGGTGGCCATTCTAGACCGGCAGGTTCGTCAGTTGAGGTTGAAGAGTTTCCCTTCTGTTCGTGTTCAGTGGAGAGGTCAGCCTCCTGAGGCATCGACCTGGGAGTCCGAGTCCAATATGCGGAGCCGTTATCCTCATCTTTTCCCCGACTCAGGTACTTCTTTCTACTGTCCGTTTGAGGACAAACGGTTGTTTTAGAGGTGGAGAATGTGAAAACCCAAAGGGTCATCACTTGTTTTTAATTAATTTTGTGCTTCCAAAGCCTTGAAAACCTCCTTTAGAGTCACCTCGATTTGTCTGCGTAGTCCGGGTGCGTAGCCGAAAAGCTTAAGTATGAAATTGTGTGATAAATGCTAAATTTTGATATTAAAATGAATAAATTTGACTTTAGTTACCCATGATTTGACGGTCCTAGAGGGTCCATATGAAAATACGGGTCGTGGGCGTATGCCCGGAATCGAATTCCGAAGTCCCAAGCCCGAGAAATGAATTTTTAAGAAAAATTATTTTCTGGAAATGTTTTAGAAAATTTGAAACGAAACTTGATTAGAAAGCTATGGTATCGGGCCTGTATTTTAGTTCCGGCGCCCGGTACAGGTCTTATATATAGTTTAAGTCCTTTCTATGAAGTTTGGTTAAAATCGGACATCGTTTGACGTGTTTCGGACTTGAAATCCTAAATTTGGAACTTTATGAAGTTTGAGGAAAAACTCTTAATTTTGAGGTATCATTGTTTTTTATGTTATTTGTGCGATTTGATCGCACTGTTAAGTACGTATGATGTTTTTGAATTAGTACGTATGTTTGGCTTGGAGCTCCAAGGGCTCGGGTGAGGTTTGGATAGGTGTTGGAGTGTTTTAAACTTAGAACAATCTGGATTTTTCTGTTGCATCTGTTGTTCAGGGATTTAGTGCTATTCGATCGCATAGTAAGTCCCGCGATCGCATAGTATAAAACTTCAGGGGCCCCTTTTGTTATATGCGTTCGCATGTATCTCTTCGCGATCGCGTAAGGTTAAGCCTGAGAGGTCCTTCTTTGTTCTATGCGATCACATTTTCTACTCCGTGATCACGATGTGTTAGCCCCCAGCCTTCCTTTCCTTCTATGCGATCGCATGTTATATTCTGCGATCGCAATGCTCAGCCCCAGTTATTATAAGCGATCGCATCCTTTGGTCCGCGATCACGTAGGCCAAATTCACCCAGTTATTTTAAATGTTCAGAAACAGTAGCCATTCAGGATTTTCATAAAACTTCTCAAACTCTTTCTTCTCCAAGGTTCTAGGGCGATTATCGAAGTATCCTTTCACCATTAACTTGTGGGTTAGTAATCTCTAACTCATTTTCTTTATTTTCCATCAAAATCTATTGAAATTCTAGGCCTAAAACAAGTGATTTAAGGTAGAAAATTAGGTACTTGGGTAGAGTTAGGGCTTTTTGATTTTTTTTTTGATTTAGACCTCGTTTTGGGGTCGAATTTGAAAACAAATTATATATTTGGGCTCGTGGGTGAATGGGGGATTTGATTTTGGTCCGAACCTCGTGTTTTGACCAAGCGGGCCCGGGGTCAGTTTTTGAGTTTTTGGGAAAAATGATGGAAAAGCTATAATTAGGCATTGGGTTCGCATTGTTTAGCATTTATTGATGTATTGAAGTCATTATTGTATAGATATGATTGATTTGGAGCCAAATTCGAGAGGAAAGGCGGTTATTGAAGATTGATTTGATCGTGAAAGTTTGAGGTAAGTGTTTGGTCTAACCTTAGCTTGAGAGATTAGGAGTTGAGTCCTATTTGCTATGTGGTAATTGTCGAGTGCGACGTATAGGCATGGTGACGAATATCTATATGTTAGTGTCTAGCATGACTGTGAGTGTTTAAATTGTGAATATCTTGATTCCGTTGTATTTCTCTTGCCTTGGTGATGATTCCTATTTGTTGTGAAAAGCTTGTGAAAAGAAATTGTGACCTATGAACATCGAGGAGATTGGCTCACGTTATATTACAATTGTGAACATATATGAAATAGTTGAACCCTTTGGAGCATTGTCTCATGTGGTAAAGTGAGATATGAAATAAAAGTGAAAGGAAGAGAAAGAGTAATTAAATTGTTCCCTTGCCGGGATATTGTTGCTTATTGATTATTTTCCCTTGCCGGGACGTTGAGATTATTGATTTGGTACCCTTGCCGGGATTTAATTATTTAATTGTGTTCCCTTGATGGGATTTCTATTATTATTTTGTTTATTCCCTTGCCCCTTGTTTGTGATTGTTGCTTGGGTGAGGAAGAGCGTAAAGCACGAAGGGTGATGCCGTGTATCATTTTTGTGAGAGAGTTTTAAAGCACGAAGGGTGATGCCGTGCACTTATTGTCGTTTGTTATGATTTCTTATTGTTATTAGTTCAAGTGCATTAATTGTCTTATTCAACTATTACAGTGATTCTTATGTTGATATTTCCTTTATTGTATTACTTGTTATTATTGGGTCAAGATATCTTTGTGCATCATTACGCCTTGAATTTATGATTTAATTGCTATATATTTATGTGACTTAATTTTTACTTGACATTTAGTATACCAAATATTAAATTGCCTAATTGCTCTTAATTGCTACTTGTCATTATTTGTTTTTCTCAGTGATTCATAATTTTTGTATACTTGTTATCTTATGAATTCATATTAATTGTTGTGTTTGTTGGAGTAAATTTCATTTTGAAGAACTGTTGATATAATGAAATGGGAGTGGGTGGTAAGCCTACCACGAGATATAATAAAATAGGAGCGGGTGGTACGCTTACCCCGAGATATAATGAAATGGGAGCGGGTGGTACGCCTACCACGAGATATAATAAAATGAGAGTGGGTGGTACGCCTACTACGAGATATAATGAAATGGGAGCGGGCGGTATGCCTACCACGAGATATAATGAAATGAGAGTGGGCGGTACGCCTACCACGAGATATAGTGAAATGGGAGCGGTGATACGCCTACCACAATATATAATAAAATGGGAGCGGATGGTACGCCTACCACGAGATATAATAAAATGGGAGAGGGTGGTACGCCTACCACGAGATATAATAAAATGGGAGCGGGTGGTACTCCTACCACGATTTGGATTTGGATCGCATGAAATGCACACCCGAATTTAGGAAAGTAAAATTATTAAAGAACGCGCCTAAAGCGACTAACGTGTTATTAACTTTGCGGGAGGCCATGAAAATTCGCCGAATGGCACGTCCCAAATTCTAAGTATTTTAATATAAACATTCAAAGAGGGCCACGCAATTTATGAGTTTTATTTGGTGCGACACACCTCGTTTTTATTTTAAAGGCCAACCTAAAAGAACTATGATTTTCTATTAAAGATTATTTCTAAAAAAAACCTAATTAATTAGCATTGTGAATTGCCATTATTAAAATTAATCAAGGAAGTTGGGCCTCAAGTTCAAGTCCACAATTGAACAAGAGGAAAACCTCTTAGTTCAAGTGTGCTACTTAACTAGAAGGGCCCAAAACCTATGTTACAAAATTAATCCCCTAACCTTAATACGAATTCGAACTTCAATAAATTTGGGCTTCAAAATTATCCCAGGAAATGTCATGCCATATCAGTTCTATTTGTGCAACTACTTCACAGCTTGGGCCTCAATCATAAGCCCAATATGAGCATAAAGGTTTCAGACTTTAATTGATCTATAGTATAGTGAGATTAGTGGGATAGCAACGGAACAACTGGTATTATTTTGGGCCTTTAATCATTCGTTTAAGGCCACATTAGACTTAATCCAAAGGGGGCTCGAACTTCTGTTAAGCCAACTATTGAATTTGGGCCCAGAATCGAAATCCAAAGTTAAATGCAGATTTAGACTAGAACATGGATCAAAGATTGAATTTAACAGGTTATAATGCAATAGCCATTCCAAAATCGTTTTGTTAAAACCTATTTTGCTAGTTTAACATTCAATCCTGTCCAAAGGACAAATATACATTTCGAATTTTAAGGACAAAACTAAAATGCTTAACATCAAATGCAAGGATCTTATTTTATTGAAATGTTACTTTTTGATTTTTTTAATCAACATGCTGAATCTCGAGTTTGAACCTAACATTTAGGCTAATAGACTTATCTATATGAACTGTGATTATGCATGCTCATATTATATCTACTATCTAGTTAAACACATGGAGCCTTAAACAATCAATCTCAACCATATTGAATCTACTACCACTAAACACTACACTTCATCATACTGAAACTCAAAACAGTCCAAAATAGTCAAAACAGTCCAAAACAGTCCAAAATAGTCCAGTCTTAGTTACAGATGATGATCTACTGAAATTCATGAAATTACATGAAATATAGTATGAAAATTAACAGAAACAGCTATGCTACACTTCAATTCATGTCCACAAATTTGGAGATTACACGATGTGTACCTGGAGATAGAAATAAGGAAGAAAAACAAAGTGAATCAGCAAGGTAGCAACAACACTTAAATCTAGTATCAAATAACTCACAAAAGCCCAGTAATGAACTATAGAAGACAACACCAATAGATAACCCAAACAAGCTTGAATGAACCCAAACAAACTAGCAATTGAAACCAGCAAACTTCTGGAATTTTAGAAATCAAACACCAGGAATTTTCAAGCTATTTCTATCCCTATCTAAGCTGGAAATTCAAATCAATCACCGGAACTTGAAACTAAACTAAGAAAACTTTAATAGAATTGCATTTTTTGGAGTTTTTTGTGCTATTTTTGGTTTTTTGGAGGATTTTAGATCTAGAAGGGGCTCTCTAACTCTCAGATTTCATTTTTTGTTTTTGAATTTGAAATTCAAAATTTTTCAGATCTTAAAACTTGTAGAAACTTTGGGGGGAATTTTCAGATGCCAAACTTGTGAAAGAAGATAGTAGGGACTGCCTTTTATAGGCAGAAACTAGGGAAAATTTTAAGATTTTGCATTTACCCCCTTGCCCCCTCTTTTGTTTTCACTTTTTATTGATTAGTCCCTAAGGTTTTAGCTTGTTGCCCAAGTTACTGCATTTTAATTCCTGAAATTCTAATTGGAACCCCATCTAGAATGTTCTAGGGGTTTCCAAATTAGTTATATGCCTGATTCCCTACTACTGATTTGCCTATACTACCCTTGAACTAGTCTGAAATTACTAAGTCTAGTCAAAATAACCCCTATCCCTCTTACCTTAGTCAAATAACTATGTTTAAGTGTTCAACAAGGACTGAAAAGTTCAGCTAAGTCTAAACCAACACTATGTCACGACCCAATTCCCCAAACCCGATCGTGATGGCACCTCTCGTGAAGACAAGGCCAGCCAATAGACCAACAATAACTCTTTTAACAATTACTTAGCATAAATAAGTCTGAATCATAGATAATAAAATCATAATGCAGAATAAACATGATAAAACAGGGAACCCATCCCGACTCAGCCTGAAATCGGGGTGTCACAAGTCACGAGCATCTATAAGAATGAAATCCCCACTTTACAGTCTAGAAATACATTGAGTAATACTAATGAATAACATAAAAGGAACTATGGTGCTGCGAACGCTGGCAGTCACCTCGCTAAACCTCTACAACTCTGCCTCCACGCGGCCACTACCCGCTACCGGGTGAATAAATACCTGCAACTGCACGTGAGGTGCAAGGAGTAAAGTGAGTACTCCAACTTAGTGAGTAATAAAAATAAATAATAACTGAGCAGCAAGAAATCACGTAAAGCAACCAACATACTGTATAGAAGCCGGGTACAACTTTCTGAGAAAAACGGTGAAATCTGTGATATCTTTAGAAATACATTGGCTTAGTTCAAATCTCATTTGAAAATGGTCTTTCCAATAATTACGAAAACGATTTCAAAATAGTTAGTGCTGATAAGCACAGAAAAGTCCGCCCTCGGGCACAAATACCCCAGTATAACAGGTAAAAAGACAAGTAAATATGCAAGATGAGCACATCAAAGTTCGCCCCTCGGGCACAGCTCAAAACAGTACCAGCCCCTCGGGCTCAATATCAATTGCTCAGAACAGTATCAGCCCCTCGGGCTCAGTATCACATCACTGAGAATAGTGTCAGCCCCTCGGGCTCAGTATCAGTCACACAGTACAACATCAGCCCCTCGGGCTCACTCCCAAATCACATGGGTACCCGCGCTCACTGTGGGTGTGCAAACTCCGGAGGAGCTCCTACAGCCCAAGCGCTATATCATCATAAGGCCTGGAAGCCTCCTCACATGTCGCTCGAGGCCTGAAAGCCTCCTCACATATCACTCGAGGCCTGAAAGCCTCCTCACATATCAATCGAGGCTTGAAAGCCTCCTCACATATCACTCGAGGCCTGAAAGCCTCCTCACATCACTCCACATATCCTCACACATGGCCCTCGGCTTCAATCTGTCCAGAAATAATCATAAGCCCCTTGGGCATCAGTAAAAATAATAGTGCTCAGCTCAAATAATAGTTTAATTATCAGTTAAAAGCTCAAGGTTGGCTAAAAATACAGCCGAGTTCATGAAATAGTGTAATTCAAAGGGACTGAGTTCAAATAATGTTTCAAATAGTGAGGAAAACAGTGATGGTAGCTCACAAGGAGTTCAAACAGTCGGCAATAAGCCCCAAGTATAGCAATAAGCCCAAGTCATAGTAAAAAAAACAAGTCATAGTGAAATACGCGGTAAAATAAAAAATTAGAACGGACCAAGTCACAATTCCCAACGGTGATCTACCCCACGCTCTCTATCCGGCATGCAAGTCACCTCAATATAGCACTACGGGTGCAAATCCGAGGTTTCAAACCCTCAGGATATCATTTACAATCATTACTCACCTCGAACCGGTGAAATCTCTAGCTCGCGATGCCTTTGCCCCTCAAACCAGCCTCCACGTGCGTCGAATCTATCCAACATCAGAGCGAATACATCACAATATGCCAATGGGACAATACCCTAATCGAAAACAATCGAAAAATAGCAAAAATCTCGAAACTAGCAAAACCCGAGCCCCGGACCCACTTCTCGAAAAATTACAAAATTCACAACCCCGGACTCCTCGTCTCGCCACGAGTCTATACATATCAAGTTTACCAAAATAGGAGTCCATTTGACACTTCAAATTATATTTTTAAATCACCAAGTTCCCAAGCCCTAGCTTCACTCTCTTTTGATGAATTTTAACAAATTTCCATGTTAAATCTATCATAATTTCATGTATTTAGGTTAAGGGACTTACCTCCAATCACACATACTCGAAATCCCCCTTCAATTCCGTTCAATAGCTCTCAAGCTCGCTTAAAAATGGTGGAAATAACATAAGCCTCGCGGAACAAAGTGAATATAAAACCCTTCTGGCATCAGGGGTTTCCACTTCTGCGGTCCCCATGCCCGTTTCCGCGCAACCGCTTCTGCAGTTATTGTCCGCTTATGCGGAGTTTCATTAAAACACCCAAGGCCGCTTCTGCGACAAAATTTCCGCTTCTGCGGAACTTCACCTCCAGGACAAAATCGCTTCTGCGATCGCCTGTCCACTTCTGCATACTCGCTTAAGCGAAAAAGATTCTGCTTCTGTGGAGCTACCCTACCAGCCATAAGCCGCTTTTGCGACCCTCCTCACGCTTCTGCGGAACTGCTTCCATGGTCCATTTTCGCAGAAGCAAAAATACTAGGTACCGGCTGCAAACTGAAATTCCTCAACTCAAATTTCACCCAGATATCTATCTGAAATCACCCCAAGGCCCCCGGGACCTCAACCAAAGGTACCAACACATCTTAAAACATTATTCAAACTTGCTCCAATCATCAAAACACCTCAACTAACACCAAAATCATCGAATTACATCGGATTCAAGCCTAAGTTTCTTAAAAACTTCCAGAACATGCATTTGATCAAAAACCCGTCCAAAACACCTCCGAATGATCTGAAATTTTGCACACACATCCGAAATCACCTAACGAAGCTACAACAACTCTCGAAATTCCATTCTGACCCTCAGATCAAAATATCATATATCAACCAGAATTCGCCAAAATACTAACTTCGCCAATTCAAGCCTAATTCTACACCGGACCTCCAAAATAAATTCCGATTACGCTCCTAAGTTGCAAATCATCCCCCGAAGCCGAATCACCAGAAATCACATCCGAGCCCTCTAACTCATAAGTCAACGTCTGGTTGACTTTTCCAACTTAAGCCTTCCTTAAAGAGACTAAGTGTCTCATTTCTTATCAAATCCAATCCAAATCAACTCTCACACACCACATACCGATAAAGAAACATGAAGAAGCGTAAAATGGGGGAAACAGAGCGGTAACTCATGAGACGACGGGTCGGGTCATCACACCCTAAAATTAAACTAATCACTCAAGCCAACTAATCAAAACATGGCAATTAAATCTAACTAAACTGTTAACCCAAACTGAATTTATTCACTAAACCAATCAGCAATTCAAATGAAATTAAAACTAAGGTCAAATTATCAGTAACAATCATGAACTACTCAAACCAAGCACAAAATCAAAGCAAAAATAGCATCAATTAACATGGAGAAAAATTAATCAAATGGGGAGGGATCTTACTAACTTGAAACGAACAATCAGAACAAACTTAAAATGAACCTAGAACACTGAACAAGAACTACATCTCAACTAATGATAAAATTAATAATAAATTCATGTTATTGATTATTAGTGAATTAGAACTCAAACAAACATGAAAACGAACAAATAAGAACAGAAGAAAACGAATTCAATTACTGATTCTAGACGGATTTGCAAACAAAACGAAAAAACAAAACCTAAATTAATTACTCATGAAGAAATGACGGTCGTGGAGGAAAAACTAATTTAAATAACGAAGAAAAACAAAGAAAACTCACCTATGAAGCTCTATGGTTCTGTGATCCAAAATTCGAGCAATTGCAATGATATTTGAAGGAATCCAATTAGGGGCTCGTGAAGAGGAGGATGAGGGGAGTATGGGGTGTGAATTTGGTAGGGTTTAGGTGAGTCGGTGTTTGGTCGGAGTTTTTGATTTAACATTCGAAGACTATGGTGGGGATTCGAGGGAAAGGGTTTGGGAATTTAGAAAGAGGAAAGTGAGGGGAGCTCAGGGTGTATTTTTGGTGAGGTTTGGAGGCGCCGCCGCCGTACACGATGGATGCAGCACTAGGGTTTGAATTATTTGAAGGTTTTGGTTGGAATTTGAAAGAAACCAATTATGGATCCGCAATGAGGAGGTTGAGATGGTATAGGGATGTAAATTTGGGTGAGTTTGGAGGCTCGCCACCGGTGGAGGCGATTTCCGGCTGGCGGCGGACGGCGGAGAAGGGGAGGCGTTACGCCGACGTTATAGGGAGCAAATAGAATATGATTGAGGGGTAGGCGGGCTTATCCGACCATTTTATACTAAAATTACCCTAGTTCCTGACCGTAGGATCAAAGATCCTCGACGACCAGGATTAATATTTATTAAAACAACGCCGTTTTGATTACAATGGTGCTGGACCAGATCAGATAGGTTTGGGCTTGGACTTGGTGTGGGTTTGGGGATGGATTTGTTCGGGCTGGCATTGGAATTGGCCCAAATTTCACAATACAGCCTTTTAATCCTTTTAGTTCCTTTCTTTTCAATTCCTTTTATTCACAATTATTTATTTTATTTTTGATTTTGATTTTGTTGGATACAAAATAACAAAAACCTGATTTAGCTCTAAAATTAAACTAACTAAGTTTTAAAAATTAAAAAAATCCTAGTTTAAAAAAAGAAAACCTAAGGAACAATCAAAATTAAAAGTAAAACAATGCAAAGGACTATTTTTAAATTATTTTCTCTTATTTTTAATGATGTTAATTAATCTAAAAATCTAGAATTGGGTTCTAAATGCAAGTATGCTATTTTGTATTTTTTTTATTTTTTATGACTTGTACCAATTAATAATGCACACAAAAATGCAATCAAAAACCAAATTATATCCTAAAATTCAAGTAATGAAAGAAAAAAAAATCCTAATTTTAAGAATTCTATAGGAATATTTGAGCGAGGCAAAAATTACGTGCTCACAGGGTTGCATGCCTGCAACGAGTTGTGAACCGAGAATGAAATCTGCCTTTGTTTTTCTTATCCTTGTTAGAAGTTGAATATCGGTTTCCTGATAATTCTCTTGAGATTCTGCTTTATCTGTTAATACCCGAAGCATGTTTCTCCCTCCCATCTTTATTTGTTTTTTCTGCTTTACTTTCCGCTGTATATTATACAACTGCATAGGTTTATTTGGTGGTCTGGTCCTAGCCTCGTCACTACTTCGTCGGGGTTAGGCTAGACACTTACCAGCACATGGGGCCGGTTGTGCTAATACTACACTCTATGCTCTTTTGCATAGATCCACGTACCGGACATCAGTAGTAGCTCGGAAGTCAGCCTTCAGTTCACCGAGACACCGAGGTAGTCTTGCAGGCGTCCGCAGGCACGGCATCTCCTCTATCTTTATTTATGATCTGTTATCTCTTATATTCGAGACAGACAGTGTTAGTTTCTTTCAAACGATTGTAAGTAGTAAATTTTAGTAGTCCGTGAATGTTGTAACACCAGTTCTGGGTAGAGGCATATGTGGATTTTCCTTATTATTTTGGTTTACTTCGTTAAATCTTCCGCTAAATTATGAATTTTGCGATTGTTTAATTATTTATTTCCTGTTTGTTTATTTAATTGGTAAAAATAGATTTTTAACAAAAGCATTATGGATTTTAAATGTATATCTTGCCTAACTTCTACGAGTAGGTGCCATCACGACACTCGAGGGTAGAAAATACGGATCGTGACAGGTTAGGCTAGGCACTTACCAACACATGGGGTCGGTTGTGGTGATACAACACTCTGCACTGTGTGCAGATCCCGGAGTTGCATTTGGTCATCAGCAGCAGATGGGGAGCTATCCTTCAGTCCGAGACTTCGAGGTAGCCCTGCTGGCGTCCGCAGGCCCAGCGTCTCTTCTATCAGTTTTTATGTTCTGTTGTCATTTGTACTTGAGACAGACTATGTTCTTTTCTTTCAAACACTTATTTGTAGAAATCCTAGACAGTCCATAAGTGTTGTGACACCAGTTCTTGGGTAGAGGCATATGTTAATTTCCGCATTATTGTTTAGCTTATTTAATTTAAGTCTTCCACTTTAATTTCATATCCCGCTGTTATTTAAATATTTAACGTTTGTTGTTATGATTTATAAAAAGATTTAAGATAAAAGAGTTAGGAGTTTATGATTTCGTGGCTTACCTAGCTTCTACGAGCAGGCGTCATCACGACCCCCGAAGATGAAAACTCCAGATCGTGACACTCCCTCCATTCTTCTTTTTCATTTTCGTCTTTAAGTTTTCATTTGGTTGTTGCTATTTTGAGAATTTGGTTTAGATCTGTAATTTTATTTTTTGTTCAATACAATATGGATCCACTACAGTATGAAAGAGTAACATAACTTGATAAGGCAGTTTTGCATTTAAGTTTGATTTAGGATTTTATTTACGATAACTTCATAGTCGAGTTCATTGTTGAGATTGTAAAAAGTAAATTGTATTTATCTCAAGTTCATAATATGAAGACATCACTTTTAATGTGCAATCACCTCCTTTTTACGCTAGATATTAGATCTTGAATATCTTTGACCAATGATTTAAAGGCTTGCGGTACAACGTTAAATTTTTGTGTCATATTTTTATTTATGTTAATGTTTTATGTGTTTGTCATATAGGTTCCATATGGAATTAACAAAACTTTTTAAAAAAGTTATCAAAAATTTTTCTTTTGTCATGACTTAATTTATTTAAAAAATTATTGGTTAGATCTGAATTTGGGAAGCTTAATTGTTGTGATACCTATGGTTAAGGAAAAATGGCTCTAGATTTGTTATGTTGCTATTTAACTATTAATATAATTTTAAAAGGGATATTAAACGATTAATTAATAGAGAAAAAAATTATCTAAGTACCTAGCATAAATTTTCTAATTAGCTATGATGTTTAAAAGAAAATATAAAAAAAAATAGGACAACCATAATTCATAAACCAAGTTCAAGAGAAATGCAAATTTACTTGATTATGTTATTCATAGATATTTTGGATTAAGGATTACTACGTTATGTAACTCTTTTATTGGAGTAAAAAACATAAAATTTGAGTGAGAGATGTCGAATAATGAAAGCATTTAAATATGAACAAGAATAATTTTCGTTACACTTGTGTTTCCTGGAGAAGATAAATAAAGCACATAATCACACAATCTCTTTTTTTTTTTGTTAATTAGAGACATTTATTCATAACATAAACTTAGTAGTCATTACAACATGAGATTTGTCTAGGCCACGCAGTGCCTATCCCATCTCTATTAAAAACTGAAATACCAAATACAGGCGGATAATAGTACAAGTTTAAATCAGCAAAAGAGTCCACGCTACATCCATTCTTGGCTAAGGCGTCCGCTACCCTATTAGCTTTCCTGAATGCATGTTTCAATGGTGGTGATCCCACCTCAGATAATAGGAACCTGCAATCATTAATAATATTTCGATAAAGCATCTTTTCATTGTTAATCAAATTAATAAGATCCTGACAGTCTGTTTCAATGACTAAAGGATTAGTCTTTTTTGGATGGCTAATTGTAGACCTTGTAATAAGGACATGACTTTCATTTGGATATTCGTTGCATTGGCAAAACCCTTACTAAAACCTAGTATCCATTTCCCGTTGCTATTTCTGAAGACCCCCCTGTGCCTCCCTTTCCTAGGCTACCTAGACATGATCCATCTATGTTTAGTTTGTAGGTTCCTAGGTCTAGTGGTTCCCATTTTATGAGTATTGTTCTTTTTGGTGATCTAGTAGGGCTCCAATTGCTAAGGAAGAGGAATTCCTGAGTGCTATTTATCACTTTGCTAATGTTGGGATATGGGCTACTTTTGTGAAAGATTCTTTCATTTCTTGTGGCCCATAAATACCAAAGGAGGAAAGGTAAGAAGATGGGCCACATGATGTATTGATTAAAGCTTTTGTTTGATTTTAGTTGGTGCTTTAGCCAATGGAAGGTAGTTAGTCCGTTGTCTAAGGATGGGTAGTTATGTTTTATGTGACATTGCCTCCATATTTCCTTTGAGTAGGTGCAATAAAAGAGTATGTGTTTTATGTCCTCCTTTTTAGTTCCACAAATGGTACAAGTATCTGAAGTGCAGATATTACGTTTTGCTAGGAACGTGGCTGTTGGGAGTCTATTGAGGGTAAGCAGCCACATGAAGTACTTTAGCTTGTTAGGGGTGTTGCATTTCCAGATCTACTTGTAATCGAGGTTGTTTTCCTCAATCTGAGTATCCTGGAGAGAAGCAAGATCGTAGGCTGCCTTGATTGAGAAGGAATTGTGGCCTGGTGAGTTCCAAGATATTTTATCTCTACCAGATTGAGATTGTTGTATATAAGTGCTATGGATTTTTTGGATTATGTCTTCAGGAATCTCGAAGGATAGAGTTGATAGGTTAAAGGAGCCATGCTGGATGATTGAGCTTACTTTCATGTCTTCTTCCCCATTTTGGAGAGGTCCCTGGATACTGTTCCTTAGATTGTTTCCTTGGTTTATCCAACGGTTATTCAAAAGGTTTATGTTTTCCCCGTTACCAATAATCCAGTTAATCCCTTTTTGACATAACTTTTTTCCATTGTGAATGTTTTTCCAGATATGTGAGGATCCAGGATTAGGGATTAATTTGTTATTGCGAGGGGCAATCCTATCATATTTACTGTGTAGAATCTTAACCGAAAGGGCTTCTTTGTTGTTTAAGTATCTCCAGGCAAGGCTACTGCTGAAGGCCTTATTTTTGTAGCTGGTTTTATAGAGTCCTAGGCCTCCCTGATTTTTTGGAGAAGTGACTTTATTCCAATTTAGGAGGTGACACTTTCTTTTTTCCTCCGTGCCACCCCACAGGAAGTTTCGTTGGATGGAATCTATATTATTTTGGGTAGCTTTTGGTAGATCAAAGATTTGCATGTTGTGGTTTGAAATGGCTGCAAGAGTTGCTTTAATGAGAGTGGTTCTTCCTGCTAGGTTTAGGAAGCGGCTTTTTCATCCTTTTAGTTTGTTGTTTAGATTATCAATAATAAATTGGAAGTCCTTTTTGGATAACCTCTGGTTTGTTATAGGGAAGCCCAGGTATTTCCCTATTGAGCTGGATATTTTCATATTTAAACACCTACTGAGTAGAGTCTGTTTATCAGAGTGGGTATTTTTTGAAAAGATAATTTTTAATTTGCTGAAATTGATGGATTAGCCGGAAAACTCACAGAATTTATTCAAAATATCTATGAGAGAGTTACAACTTTTTTGGTTTACCTCCATCATAAGAATGAGGTCATCAGTAAAGAAAAGGTGAGATAATTGGGGACCCTTCTTAGATAAGGTTATAGGGTCCCATCTACGGCAGTCTACTTCATGGTCAATGAGCCTAGAGAGCATTTCCATGCAAATTATGAATATATACGGGGATAGGAGATCTCCTTGCCTAATGCCTCTAGTAGGGGTGAAGAAATCTGTATTTGAACCATTTATGAGAATGGAGGTGGATGTGGAAGATACACAGGACATTATAAGCTCAAGTAGCTCATCTGTAAAGTTTAGAGATTTTAGGGAGAATCTAATGAAGGACCAATCCAGTTTGTCGAAGGCCTTTTCTAAATCAATTTTGATCATGATTTTCCCTTTATTTCCTTTTGTATTTTTAAAGTAGTTTTGGACTTCATGCACTATAATGGCATTGTCAGAGGCTCTCCTACCCTTTATAAAACTAGTCTGAGAAGGGTGAATAATATTGTTGAGCAAAGGTTTTATTCTATTAACTATAATTTTTATGACTACCTTATAGGCAGTATTACAGAGGCTAATGGGTCTATATTACCTTAGGGTTTTAGCATTCTGGCGCTTAGTAATTAAACAGACATAGGTACTGTTCATTGCTTCAATCATTTTTCTTTTAGTGAAGGATTCTTTACAGAAGTTAACCAAAAGGTTATTGGTAATTCCCCAGAAGTTTTGATAGAAGAAGGGATGGATGCCATCCGACCCTGGTGCATTTAGAGGTTTAAAAGAGAAGAGAGCATTTCTTACTTCCCCCTCATCTGGCACTTTAATGATGGAGAGATGGTCATTTAGGGGAACTGAGGATAGAGCAGACATATAAATTAGATTTTTTTGGGAGGAAGTGTGATTTGTGGTATATAGATTTTTATAGAAATTAGTTATGATGTGGCCCAGTTCCTTCGGATTGTGGAACCAGTTGCCAGCTTCGTCCCTCATGCTAAAGATCCTATTTTTCCTTCTTCTTTGCAGAGTTGTGAGGTGGAAGAATTTAGTGTTTGCATCACCATCCTGGATCCACTGGATCCTTGATTTCAGCTTCCAGAATTCCTCTTCTAGTTTGAGAATTTTTTGAAATTCTTCTAAAAGCTCCTTTTGTAGGTTGGCCAAGAATATGCTAGTGGAATAGTTATGGGAATTTTGGATGCCTTCTAGTCTAGCTTGGATCTCATTTTTCTTTTTGAAAATATTTCCGAAAGTGTCTTTATTCCAGGTAGTGGCTTTATTAGTGAAGTCATCAATAGCAGTAGATATATTAGGCTGATTTGTCTAACAGTCTGTTAGCAGGCCCTTAAAGGTGGGATGTGATAACCACATGGTTTCTAGGCGGAATATATTATTATTTCTACTAGATCTTTTAATAAGGTCAAGATGTATAGGGCAGTGGTCAGAGTGGGTTCTTATCAGGTGTTTTACACAAGCTTCGGGAAACAAACTGATCCATTCACTGTTGGCTACAAATCTGTCTAGTCTTTCCATAATAAAGGCTTTTTTATTTCTTTTCCTCTTATTTAACCAGGTATATTTCGGGCCTTTAAAACCTAGGTCTATAATATTGCAGGTATTAAGGCAATTAATAAATTTTGAGATTCTATTGTTATTTACAGGGAGACCACCAAATTTTTCACTTGCTCTAGTGACTTCATTAAAATCTCCTAATACTAACCAAGGCCCTTTGTAATTGCATGCTACAGTTCTAAGGTTATTCCAAAGTATGATTCTTTCTTCTAGTAAACTGCTAGCATAGATAATAGAACACAACCAAGTTTTTGGAAGAGATTTTACCTTTACCATGGCGTGGATCTCTTGGTCAGTTCCCCCAATTTGATCCACATTGACTTCGTCACTGTTCCCCATAAGTGCCATTCCTCCCGAGGTCCCCTGTGCCACAACTTGTGCTAATTCTGAAAATCCAAAATCCTCCATAATGACATGATGATCAAATAATCTTGTTTCTGGTAGAGCAACCACACTAGGTTTATGATAGTCAAGCATGGATTTAAATGCTCTTCTGAAATCCACATTTCCCGCACCACGACAATTCCAAGAGATGAAACTCATACTTATGTTTCTATTGTTTGAACTTATCTCCCGGGTGGGAGGAGAGTTCCCCCTGCTCGATGTTCCTTCTTGGTTCATCAAAAAGTTGGAGAACACTGTCGGGACCAACACCATTGCATAATGGTAAATCCCGGGCGTCCTCAATTTCTTTATAGTTATTGAGTATTTCCTCAAATACAGCGGGCAACTTAAGATGAATCTTTTTTCTTTTCTTGCTTTGAACACTAGGGTTTTTGGTGACCTTAGCACTCCATGTTCTATTATCCTTTCTGTTGGGTCATCGTCCTCTTCTTCCTCCTCTTGTCTCGTCAGGCTGGGTGGTTGAACTCGTTGCATGGGTGGTTGGGGGGCTACTGGACTGGGGGGAGGGGCTTGTTGGTTCAGAATTGGGCCTTGCATGTTTGGGTTCGAGCCATGCAAGTTCTGGAATAGGGGTGTCGGGTTCAGTGGGGGTTGTATATTTGGGAATAGGGGTGAGTGAGTGTTGAGGAAGTTGAAAGGTTGAAGAGGATTCCATACTTGGTTCTGCCATGCAAGATGTGTCCATGGAGATGGAATTCCTTGGTGAAAGGTTAGTGCATGGTGTATCCATGGATTGTTTATGATGTTCCCCATGGCGCTTCTCATCCCTTCCGATATCATTTGAGCCAAGTAGCATGGATCCTCTATTTGTATTATTATGTCCTTCCCATTTATCCTTAGGTTCATGCTCAATCTATGGCCCATCAGTCCCTGTTCCAGCCAGCTTTGTGGGGTGTGGTTTGGTTGTATTGGTAGGTTTGTGAATAGAGTTGGTGGTTGAGGGGGTTGTGGGATTGTTCTTGCTTGGTTGAAGATGTGGTTTGATGGTTGTTGTTCTTCCCTGATCCAAACATTCCTTCTTGTCCTCATGTTTCTTCTGCGATAATTGTTTGGTAATCTTGGCATGGTAAAAGGAATTGTCGTTTAATGGGGAGCTTGTGTTACTATTACTCTTTTTTGGAGTAAGAGTGTTGTGAGACGGGCTTAAAGGGAATGTGTGGTTTAATGAAGTAACCACTGGAGAAATAATATTGTTTGGTTCATTAATGAGGGGATTCAAATTTTTGACTGATGTGGTACTTTGATTTGATTCCAATGATATTTTTGGGGGGGCTTGATGTGAGGGGTTATTTGATTCAAGATGGGAGAATATATTAGTAGTAGAAATAATAAGGTCGTTACTTTTTGCATTGCTAGACAAATTGTAGTCTAGGTGTTGACCTAGTGTTAGGGGGTTGATTGAAGTGACTTCATAGTCCATGGATGGTGTTTGTAGTTGCTTTTGTCCTAGGTTTTCTGTGTCTAGCTGTTTTGGTACATGAGTTGGCAGGTGCTCTTGATTGGAATTGTTTGGACGATGGTTATTTGGAGGGGCATGGTTATTGTCCAATGGATTTTGCCCGTTACTTTGTATCTTTGTGTCAAGAAAGGTTGGTGATAGGTATAGGTTAGCATCAGGTCTAGGACATGCTGCAATTCCTATGTCATTAGGGTTGGTCTTTTGTCCAGTGTGTATTTTTTCTAAGGTGCTACCATAGACTGGTTCGATCTGGGGAGGGGGGGCTGAGTTTGGGCAGTGAGTTTCGAGGGGTTTGTGCATGGGAGTTGTGGGTTCCATAGTTTCATGTTTCCTCAAGTCCTGCTTTGATATTTTCTTGTGATGAGAAACAATAGTCCAACTTTCAACTTTGGTAGTGATGGATTCAATGTCTTTGGGTGATTTATTAGGGTCCCTTGGCAAGATTTTTGAGTTATTTGTCTCTTTTGGTTTATTGGGGCAGGCTAGTAAAGTGTGGCCCAGGCGACCACAATTTGTACAAAGGACATTAAACCCTTCGTATGTAATTTTTTGGTAGTGCTTGCCTAGAATTGTATGAGTTTTTCGATTGGAACTAGGATACAAAGACGAGCATATTTCCCCCTATGATCTGAGGAGGTACATGCATCAATGCGTAGGAGTTCCCCTAGTTTGTTTCCTATTTTTTGTAGGATTTCGTAGTCACAGAATTCCGTAGGTATTTCAGGTAGTCTAGCCCAGATGGCCGAGTAAGTTAGGGAAACCTCCGATGCTACGAACCTATGCTCCCATTTCCTAACGGTGAGGAACTGGCTTCCTATGAACCATGGCCCCTCGTGGAGGGCTTTGTTATAGTTTTGTCATGACCCAATTTAGGATCATGACCGACGCTTAGGAGCAAGTGCCCCTAAGTAAGCCTCATCAGTATTTTCCAGAAAATCGGACAGAATTTTCCTGATTTTAGGACTATCCAAATGTTTACCCTGTCTCAAAATCAACAATAAAACCAACCTATATCAACCAAATATCTCATAATATTCATCAACTAATCAAACAACTATTCACCACTGTTAATTAATCACTTGCAACACAGTAATCATAACTTCATCTCCAAAATACTATGAGAGAATCTAATACTAGTCATGGTCTAATAATGAATGAATACTCATGACACTAATAAAATGAATATGGAGTGACTCTAAGAGTTCAAAAGGAGAGAACATAATAAATAAATAAACTCTACGCCCACACGAACAAATGCGGGGCTCACCAGAAACTATCAACTCATATACTCTAATCAACGAAATCCTTGCTAGCGTCAACTATTATCTCTGTAAAAAAAAATAGCGGGGAGTGAGTCGCTAGCTCAATGAGTAATAACATTTAACCACAACCGTTTTTAGCGGGGACAAGTCAGAAAATATGCTAGTATATTAATCAGAAAATATCATAAGAATGCCCTTTCTAAAACGATAAATATAATCAGCCTATTCATGTGTTTCTTGTAACATAAATCAATTTAACAAATCGGTAATAAATTCGATAAACACTGTCTCATAACAAGTCTTTATGTTTAGGAGGTTTCCAAGAAAGGATCATGTAATCTGTATCACTGTGTGGACCCCTTCGTAAAAGGAGTCAAATATAACTGTAGGTCCCTACTCGAGGGAAAAACTGTAACTGTATGCTAGTTCTACCTTCCCACTAGCGAGGGCTATAACTATACTCGGTAATCGGTAAATACACGGTGCACCAGGTCTAACGAACCCGCCGTTAGCTACGGGATCCCTCAAAGTCTCCTCCCATTAATACTCTTTCTTGTAAATAGTCAATACTCATATAAAAGCATTTTCAGAATAATAAAGGGCATATCATTTCTCTTCAAATCATGTAATTCTATTTCAGTAATGATAAAATATATAGTGATAAAAAAATATTTAAAAACAACAATAATCATCTCAAGTAAGCATTTCGGTATCATATCGAATAAAGGACTTGTCCCACATTTCAAAGCATCGGTAACACATTTATTTTCAAAATCATATATAAACCATGCAGGTTATGAAAACACAAATTGCGGAAGGATTACTACTCACAGTACTCGTGCCAAAGTATTGAACTGGTCACTTGGGAGCACTTGGTTCACTTCTTCAACCACCTATATCATTACAAAATCAACCTATATATCAACTTCGTGAACTACCAACGTAACTAGCCTAAATCTGCCGCATTTGATAAATTTTTGTTTTGTCTCATTCCTCTAGAATATGAAGGTTGATTCTCTGTTAATCACTTCAGTAGTAATAAAATAGTTAGAAAACTAGTTCTTCCTTCCATGTTTGTCGTTAAACTTAGATTTCTAATACAGTTTGGAATGGGCAAAAGAAGAATTTTAGTTGCTTGATTTTTTTAATAATTTACTCTATTTCAAGTAGTACTTTGCAAGCACTCATAATACCTCAAAAGTAACTATTAAAATATTATCCATTTACTTAGAATTAAAAAAAAAATTTAATCTTGTTCAGGGGTATTTCTGGTATCTAATTCAACTGAAACTCACTAAGTTACCAACATCACTATTTAACTCAAACCATAATAAATTAAAGATACTCATATCATTGGAGTAAAAAGATATATCTTGAATTTAGAATTAATAATGGTTGATGACGATTATATTGACTAAAATACCTTGAAATCTAGACAATTTATGGCTGGAAATGACTTTTCTTGCAGCACCAAAGCTTCTTCCTGACTCTTCCTTCTCTATTTTGCTCCATAATTTGGAGAACCAAGAATTCCCTTAACCCCTCTTCTAATCCTCACGTCTGATGCAAATTGAATCCCTATATCTTCTCAAATTTGATATTTCAATTTTTGGTTAATTTGGTTTCTTTCTTTCTGACTTAGTTGCGACAAAAACGTAAAACCCTTTTCTTTTCTTTTTTTCCTAATCCCTTGCCCCTTAATTTCTCGCCAGATCCTCATGGGCTTTTTAGCCCATTGACTTCTATACTTTTTTTAATTACTTAATTACCTATTATTAAATATTGGGTATTACAAGTTTTCTTGGTTATTAAGTTTTAAGGGGTAGTGGTCAAAACCTAGGTCTATGAGGGAGATAGTTTCAGATGGTTTCCAAATCGCTTGGAGTTTGCGTTGAAGAAATTGGTAACCAACCCTTTTCCCAAATACCTTAACAATTAGGGCAGTTTCCCAGTTTTTATAGAGTCTTTCTTTGTCCTCAGAAGTTATGGGGATGAAAACGTCTTCTTCTTCTCCTTCCGAAAACGGTAAGTCAGTTTCGTCCATGGTAGTGATGTCCATGTTAATATCGTTTTGAACACATATGTTAGACGTGTTGCTAGAAGAAGGTTTGTTATTAAGAATACTTAAGAAGAATGGTTTTCCTTCATTAATATGATTTCCAGAAATCATCATATCAGTGTTCATATTAATGTTAGGGAGGGTGTTTTGTGATGTAGTAATGTTTTCGACAACAATGGTCTTGGAAGAAAGAGCAGGTGTAACGTTCCCTGTAGGGCTGCAAGGGATAATTTCCATGTTGGTATGGTTTCCCTTTTGGTAGTTTTCTAGAGCAAAGGAGGCCATAGATTTGATTTATGGAAGAAGGAGATGGAGATTGTTGAAAGAAGATATTAGAGAGAAGCTAGAGACTCTCTCTCTAACCCATGTTTTCACACAATCTCATATAATAGACTGTCTTTGTTGCTACATGATTTTTCACATAGACAATTATATGTTAAATCTTTAAGAGGAATTTAATATTGACAATAAGAATTTGTTGTTCCTTCATATGAATAATTGACTAAACATTTACGTGCAAAGCACGTATATATAGGCTAATACTATATTAAAAGCACGAAGACCCTTAAGGAAATATCGTTCGCCTTTTTTATCCTTTAAAATTTTATTTCATATTGGACAAACTTATAATTTAATCATTTTCTATAATTTGGAATTTTAAAATCAATAAATTTTTTATTATTAAATATTTTCTTATTTCAACTATGTACAATTTCCTAATATTTAGGTTATATAAATTCGTTTCTTATTTGACTTCTAACCTATATATAGTAGATAAAGTATGCACACGTAATTGAGGTTTACTTTACTAGCACATTAGGACGAGTAAGAATAAGTTTTTAAATAAGTTTAAAAAATGACATGCCTACGTTCGAAAATAACAATAATTTATAGTCATATTAAATATATACTATTATGTAGCTTAAGTTTATATTTAAATGTTGCAATATATACTTGCATAAAATCATAAACCCAATTATAAAATTCGATAAGGAAACATAAATAAGATATTCAAATTTTTTGAGATTAATAGCAATAGGTCGTGCTTTAATTATATTTGTATATTTTTTTATTTTATTTGAGTTGTGGGACATTATGAAACATGCGATTTTAAATCAAGCCATTAATATTTGTATGGATATATATCATCTTATTAAGAGTAAATTACAAGGTTTAAGGTTAAATTATTTCTAAAATAAGAAAGTTTGACATTCTTTTTTGGAAGGGATTAGAAAAAAAAATATGACACATAAATTCGGATAGAAAGAGTAAAATTTTAAAATCAATAAAAAAATTTATCTTGATTTAACTGAACGAGGTAACATAACGATAATTCATTCAAAAGATATGCAGTAAGGAAAGATAAATAAAATTATTACCAAAAAAGTATTAGAAATTTATGTTGCAACCTATACACACAACTACAGTTAAGCAACAAAGATAACTCATAAATATGATGTAACGACCCGACTGGTCGTTTTGAGTTCTAGCGCTCCGTTCAGCAATCGGAGGCATTGAGCAGGTTCATTTCAGGTATTATGACTTGTATGCGTGGCCGGAATTAAGTTCTGGGAAGTTCAGAGTCGATTTGGAAAGAGAATTCTTATTTAAGAAGCTTAAAGTGAAAGAATGAACTAGGATTGAGATTTTGAGTAAACGATCTCGGTATCATGATCTGAAGGTTCCAGCAGGTTCGTATGATGATTTCGGACTTGGGCGTATGCCCGGTTCGGGGTTTGGATAACCCGGGAGTGTTTTGGCGCCTATTGTGGAAGTTAGCATTTTAGAAGAAATTTCATAAGTTTGGTTTGAAGTGTATTTCAGTATTATCAATGTCCGTTTGGGATTCCGAGTCTGGGAATAGCTCCGTATGGTGATTGTGGAGTTGGGGGCGCGATCGAAAATGAATTCGAAGGTCCGTAGGTCATTTTAGAGCCATTTGGCTAAAGATAGAAATTTGGAGGTTTTTGAGAAGTTTGACCGAAAGTGGACTTTTGATATCGGGGTCGAAATCCGATTCCGAAAGCTGGAGTAGGACCGTAATATCAAATATGACATGTGTGCAAAATTTGAGGTCAATCGGACGTGATTTGATAGGTTTAAACATCGGAAATAGAAGTTTGAAATTTCGAAGTTCATAAAGCTTGGATCGGGGTGGAATTTATGGTTTTAGCATTGTTTGATATGATTTGAGGCCTCGACCAAGTTCGTAATGTGTTTTGAGATTGGTTGGTAGGTTTGGTTGAGGTCCCGGGGGTCTCGAATAGATTCCGGGTGGTTAACGGATCAAAACATGAGATTTTTGGAAGGATGAAGGTTGTTGGTTGTTGTCATAACCGCACCTGCGAAAATGGGCCGTAGGTGCGGAGCCACAAATGCGGAACCGCATCTGCGGTAGAGGGCTCGCAGAAGCGAAAATGAGGGGGCCTGGGAAGGACCGCAGATGAGGTAGAGAAGACGCACCTGCAGAACCGCAGAAGCGGTCAACGGGCCGCAGGTGCGAACATAGCTGGGGCAGAATGGTTGTTTTAAAATCGGGATTTGGCCATTTCTCTCATATTTTTCATGGCTTGGGCGATTTTTGGGTAGCTTCAAGAGGGTGTTTTCACCAGCAATGACAAGGTAAGATGTCTCCACCTATTATGAGTTAAATACATCAATTATGTATGGATTTAAGCATGAATTGTGTAGAAAAATTTGGGGTTTTGGTAGAAAGACATAGAAATTTTATTCTGGGAATTTAGCCACGATTTTGGGTATGGAATTTAGAGAAAATTATATATTTGAGTTTCTAAGGTCATGGGTAATCTCTATCTTTGAAAATTTTTGAATTTCGGGCACGTGGGCCCGAGGGCATTTTGGTCAACTTTTCGATCGGAGCTAGGAATTGCTATAAATTAGATTGTAATGAATATTTGAGCATATATTAATGGATTTGTGTAACCGTTGGTTAGTTTTGGAGCTTGGTGCATCAAGTAGAGTGTTCGGAAGGGCGTGGAATGCCGATTATAGATCTTCGGAGCGAGGTGAGTCTCCCTTCTAACCTTGTAAGAGGGAATTGTCCCCATAGGTAAAATAATTGATTATGTGCTCCTATTTGTGGGGGCTACGTACGCACGAGGTGACGAGATTCCATGCGTAGCTACTATTATGCTATTACCCGGGTAGTTAGGACCCAAAACATGTTATACTTAGATTATTTATTAACCCATTGATAGCTTGAATTGCTTAAATCACATTGAAATAGTAATTGAATTTTAAAAAGGATTAAACTTCATTTCTTAAAATTTGTTAAAGGGGAATGGGTTTTATTTGGATAAATATTCCCTGATAAGTTCTTAATTGACTGATTGAGTATGTATCCTTATGTGTACATGCGTCGCATGCATGATTCACGAGCAGGGTATGCGTTTATTTATGGAACGGGCCGAACGCCTCGGCAGATTAAATAGATGCATCTATGGTTCGGGCCGTTCGACCCTTGGCAGTGCACAATTTACATTTCTGTTGGATCGGGCCGTCGCCATGGTGTGATTTGCGCATGTTATTTGTCGCTTGAGAATTTTAAACGTGAAATTTTCCCTTCGTGGCTTGATATAAATTGATAAGATAATAAAGAGTAAACCTTGAAAATCCTTGATTATTTATTGAAGGTGTTTACCTGTTTTCCGGCTTCGTGAATTAAAACTGTTATATAAATCCATGATTTCCTCACATTGTTAGTATATTGTTAATTGACCTCTAGTAAGTGTCGAAGTTGACCATCTCGTCTCTACTTCTTTGAGATTAGGCATGATACTCATTCAGTACACGTTGTTTACATACTCATACTACACTTCTGTGCATTTTTGTTGAACATGTATATGTAACCCTAGTGGCCTACTGGGCGTAGCAACACAAATGATTTTGGGACTAGGTGAGCTGCATCATTCGAGACAGCCGCAGCTAGAGCAGTCCCTTCCAGTGTATTGTATTTTACTTCCTGTCCACTGTATTCCGGACAGATGCTGTATTTTATTTTCTTGTCAGTAGATGCTCATGCACTTGTGACACCGGGTTCTGGGATGGTTTGAAGTATGGTATTAACTGCTTTATCATTTAAATTTGATTTGAGACTATATTCTTTAAAATTTCTAAATTTGAAGGAAAATCCTAGATTTCAAAAGTACTAAAACGAGATTTTGATTAAATAATTTGGTTGGCTTGCCTGACAGTAGTGTCCAGTGCCACCATGACCCTTAGTGAATTTTGGGTAGTGACAACATGGTATCAGAGCGCTAGGTTCCTAGGGTCTCACGAGTCATGAGCAAGTCAAGTAGAGTCTCGCGGATCGGTACAGAGACGTCTGTACTTATCCTCGGGAGGCTTCAGGACTGTTAGGAGTACTTCCCTTCTTTATTCCCCATCGTGCGATTTGATCCTTGGAGGCGTATGCCCTTAATTCATTCCTACTCAATTTTATGCGACGTGAAGCGCTTGTTATAAATCGAGAGTTGAAGAATTTTAGTAGCACTACAAATGTGATACAGAATGTTTCTCCTGGTATAGCTGATCGGATTATTATCGTCACGTTGTAGAAGGACCTTTGATGGTTTCAGCCCAGTAACGGTACTTCTGAGGGCTCTGGGGCTAGGCACAAGATTCCATGATGCATATGAACAATTGTACTGTGGTATTACTATAATGGTAGGAAGTTTTGCCCACGTGTCGGGGCAGTGAATGACT
This sequence comes from Nicotiana glauca, assembly GCA_026770625.1. NCBI lineage: Eukaryota > Viridiplantae > Streptophyta > Magnoliopsida > Solanales > Solanaceae > Nicotiana > Nicotiana glauca. The sequence goes on from MU683647.1 coordinate 31,332, forward strand.
TCAAGGGAGGTTTACTCAGTGCATAATCAAGAGATTTAATATTTTATTCCCGGCAGAGGGAAAGGCAATCGAACTAAGGATGGTCAGATGTGGACTGATGGAATTAATGAGACTTGGTAATTGCAGGCGTGGTGGAGTTTCTCCTATGACGGGGTACTATTTTCCTAATTTAACGTATTAAGTTTGTCGGTGTTTTGATCTTCTACAATTTGCCTTTGGGGCAAGATATCGTGAAATAGTATCGGAGATGCAACTATCAGATATCGCAGGGTGCGGTGGTTTAGGATTGAATCAGTATTTCAAATGTTGACGTTTCGAGAAAGATGACCTTCAGAAAAGTTTTGAGTTAGTGTCAAATTGTGGATTCAAGTTCTATGAAGATAAATTTTATTAAGGCAACGACTGAGCAGCAAAAGATGAGAAGGACATGTGGGAAGGGTCAAACGGAGTTTTAAACTTCTAAAAGGAGAGCATGCCGAGCAGTTGATTAAAGAAGTAGTTTGACCAAAGTGGGAGAGCAACGGAGCTCCGTAGGGGCTTGGTAATAAGATGACTATGCGCCTTAAGGAGAGTCTGGAACGATTTACGAATATTGATGCTTGGTTATTTTGGTCTATGGATGTAATTTGAAGTAGGGACTCTTGTGCGGCCGGAGATTTAATATAACGGAAAGGAGCCACTTGAATGAAGAAGGATGTAGCATGACTTTGAATTGAAAGGATGTTGTCGCACACTTAAATGATATCCACGAGGGGTAAATGGAACTGTGCAGCTGGAGAGTGAGCTCAGACTCAGGGAGGGTCATTGATGTCATAGTGATTGTCCCCTGTGCAGCAAGTGTTAAAAGATGCCGGGGGAGCCTTCTATAGGTGGATTACCCGAGTGAGCAGGTTAGCAGTCGCGTGGTTGGCGAGGATTCTGCGAAGAGTTTTATCGGTTATGTAGCAAAGAGTTCGGTCGTGCAAATGCAGTGGGTGAATCAGAGTATAAAAGAATGGGGCTTTGCGGAAGGAATCCGAGAATTTATGTGGTTGATCGCATAAGGTTATGTCGATGAAAGCTAGGGAATCTTGGTGAATTCCAGAGTTGTGAAATAATGGCTTCAAGCTAAGTGGGAGAGTCCCACTGATTATGATTGGGTTGCATGGTTAACTACTTGCGAGGTTTCTGGTTATTAGCATATTGATGGGCTATTTCAGCTGCGGGGAAAGACCATAAGTGGTATTCTAAGCAAAGGAATTATTAAAGGTGGGCTATCGTTGGCCCTATTGGCCCATGTTCAGACTTGGGGAAAGATTCAGGATTTTGCCTTGTAAAGATGCGGGTTCCCAAGGAAGTGATTCGGCGGGTTCTTCACCAAGAGGGTATTCATGTGATGGAAGACTCATGGAGTTGATTATATTCGGGGCCATATCAGAGCGGGTGGCTATCAGCAATAGCCCTAGTGGATTCAAAGAGGTCAAGTATGGTGCCTAATGGTTTTGAGCCTATAGGTACAGTTAAGAATCAAGCTTTGTAGCAGCTTATAAGAAGGTGCGCAGAATGTTTTATGATATTTTAACTTGCGATATAGCATTTGAGAGATATGAAATAGTTTGTGGGATTTGAGACAGCATGGTCTCGTGATTCAAGGCCACTTGAGATGAGTGCAGATGGAGTATGTTATGTGTTGGATGAATTAGTATTATTTCTAAAGCAATCGGGGTGAATCGAAAGGAGAGAGATTGGTTAGCCATAATTTAGTTGGCATGTTGGTTGTAGAGATCAGCTCTTTCAGCGTGATTAAGTTATGCAAGTGATCTGTGGCGGTGCGTATGAGGCTTGTCAGCCGCCGTGATTGATATTATTCTGAAGCATTCTACTGTCATGGCTTGTTATGTGGAAGTGGATTCCGGAAAGGCTATGGTGCCTTAGACCACTACTTAGAGATTTGTGTATTTCTACGGTTATAAGAATTTACCTGTGTGTTACTATGTTTCTCCTGAAGTGAGTTAAGTGAAAAATTTTCATGTGATAAAGTGTTAACCTATTAGTGGTTCCGGAGTTAAAATGAAAAGCATGTTCTATCGTATATTGGCATGTTGGGTGCAGTGAGTAGTATGAAATTTGAAGTAAAGACCACAGTTGCAGCTCGGCATTCACAAGGATGTCGCGAGTTCAGATGAGCATGAAAGGAGTTTTGATGATTAAAGCAAGTTGGTAATGTATTCAGGTCACCTGAAATTAGTGTTTTGTGAAAAAGTCTTTGCATCCCGGTTAGGGATTCTTGATTGCTTTTCAGTGTTAGTGTGGCCGGTGGTTTGGATGTGTGGACCTATTGTGTGTTTCGGAAGGTTGCGGGAGCGAGTCCCACAGTAAGATTGTATAAGTGTGGCATTTAGTCACTTGATTGATTGAAGAAATTAAACCAAGTATGAAGATTTGTGAAGATGTCGATAAGTTGAGGATATATGCCTGGAGGGCACTCAATTACTAGGTTGTGGACTGTGGATGAGTGCTCCGGTTATGACGGTTGTTCTTGTGTGTTATGAGAAAAGGGAAACTAGTATGGACCTTTGGAAGGCTATTGGCTTAGTTTGATATGATCAGTATCGACTTGAGGTCGGTAGATGGATTTAAATGTTAATATGGGCTATATGTCAGGCCAGTTGTGTTCATTTTAGTAACGCGCTCCTTATGGAGTAGCCAGGGTGTTATTTCGTTGTCAGATATTTCATGTAGTGATACGTAGCACCGTGTGAGTTGTGAGACGACTTGAGAAATTGTTTATGTGTTGAGGATCCGCGTGGAAATGGTATATTATGAGAAAAATGGCTCTTGAGATTCAGATTGTATATCACACCTTAGTTGTGCTTGAGTTTTGTAGCTTATAACGCTATATGTCCCCTCAGGGATGGTATTATGCACTTAGCATGCTTGTGACCAAATTCGGTATCTTGTTGTAATGAGAAATTTAGCTCGATGTATATCTCCTTATGTGAGTTATACGTGTGGATCGGTTGGCACGCCGCCATGGGTATGTTATTTGGATCGGGTGGCACGCCGCCATGGTTATGTTGTTTGGATCGGGTTGCGCGCCGCAACAACGTGATATTCAGTACCATTCCCCATCTCTATTTATTATGTTCTGTTTCCTATCTTCTAAAGGAAACTCATATTAGTTGTGCGCCCGCGTCGCATGTATGATTCGCGAGCGGGGTAATTAAAATTCCTTTTAGAGTTCATTTTCTTCCTTTTTGTATCACATTCTAATTGGTAGCCTATTGGCACATTGTGGCATCATATGAGACTTTTGGTCATGTTTGCCTGAGCAGTTCATACCGGGTGAGACAAGGTTGTTCTATTTAGGATCAGTGCGATCTGATTACGTGAAATATATTAAGGAGCATAGATCATTATTTAGTTCAGAATGTGGTAGTGTTTCTTTCAGAAGTATAGGCTCAACGATTGGTTGGCTCGGCAGTTGATTATGAATTTCTACACATTTCTTCCGTCATGGCAGTATTGTAAAGGTTAGAGTAAGACCTGTGTAAGTCATGGGGTGCAATGGGAGCATCGGATTAGTAGGATTTTGACTAAGTTGATTAGAAAATGTTATTGAGGTCTAGTTAGAAAAGGGATGAAAGGTGTGAATTCAGTAGGGTTATGCAGTCATGTTTGGGTACAACATGTAGTAATTGATATGGTAATCATATGTTGGAACAAGGTCGGGCATAGAATTTCGGATGTAGGAATTCAGCTCTAAGGCTTATTTGCTTGAACAAAAGGGAATATCTTCAGAATTGATCAAGCTGATGTGCTCAATTGAGTTGTGGTGGCACGAGAAGGTGCATGAGAAGGTAAACAGCGATTTCAGACTATTCCAGTATAGTTCTCAACACATTTGAGGACGAACGTATGTTTAAGTAGGAGGGAATGTAATGACCGGACCGGTCGTTTTGAGTTCTAGCACTCCATTCAGTAATCGGAGGCCATGAGCAGCTTCATTTCAGGTATTATGACTTATACGCGTGGCTGGAATCAAGTTCCGGGAAGTTCGGAGTTGATTTGGAAAGAGAATTCTTATTTCAGAAGCTTAAAGTGAAAAAATGAACTAGGATTGGGATTTTAAGTAAACGACCTCAGAATCAGGATCTGAAGGTTCCAGCAGGTTCGTATGATAATTTCGGACTTGGACGTATGCCCGGTTCGGGGTTCGGATAACCCGGGAGCATTTTGGCGCCTATTGTGGAAGTTAGCATTTTAGAAGAAATTTCATAAGTTTGGCTTGAAGTGTATTTCAAGGTTATCAATGTCCGTTTGGGATTTCGAGTTTGGGAATAGCCCCGTATGGTGATTCTGGAGTTGGGGGCGCGATCGAAAATGAATTCGGAGGTCCGTAGGTCATTTGGAGCCATTTGGCTAAAGATAGAAATTTGGAGGTTTTTTGAGAAGTTTGGCCGGAAGTGGACTTTTGATATCGAGGTCGGAATCCGATTCCAAAAGCAGGAGTAGGACTGTAATGTGAATATGACTTGTGTGCAAAATTTGAGGTCAATCGGACGTGATTGGATAGGTTTAAACATCGGAAATAGAAGTTTGAAATTTCAAAGTTTATAAAGCTTGGATCGGGGGTGTAATTCATGGTTTTAGCGTTGTTTGATATGATTTGAGGCCTCGAACAAGTCCGTAATGTATTTTGGGATTGGTTGGTAGGTTTGGTTGAGGTCCCGGGGGACTCGGGTGGATTCCGGGTGGTTAACTATCACGACCCGGATTTTCCACCATCGGGAGTCATGATGGCGCCTACTAATAGGAGCTAGGCAAGCCAATTAATTTAATACTTCTCTTAACAACATCAACAATATAAAGAAAAGTGAGGCAATTACTATAAAAGCGGAAGTCTCAAAACATAAATAACTGAAACCAAGTGCAGAAATTCAAATTCATCTCTACCCGGACCTGGTGTCACAAACTCACGAACTTCTACAGAATGCTAAATACAAAGTCTGAATAAAAATACAGTACTGTCTAATCCGATACAAAGGAAATCAAAAGAAAAACAAAGAGTAGAGAGACTCCGAGCCATGCGGATGTCAGCAAGGCTACCTCGGAAATCTCTGGACTGAAATCAGCTCCCAATGCTCCTACTGCTGTCCAAAAGCTCCTGCTCCGGTACTGTGATCTATGCAAAAAGATGCACAGAGTATAGCATCAGCACAACCGACCCCATGTGCTGGTAAGTGTCTGGCCTAACCCCGGCGAAGTAGTGACGAGGCTAGACAGGACTACTAATCAACCTGTGCATATATATATATATACACACACACACATACACACACACACACAAATACTACAAAATAACAACGGGAAGCAATTATTAAGACTGGGAGGGGAACATGCTTTTGGGGATAACGGATAAAATAGAACGGCAGGAATAAATAAGGAAAACTACAACTGTTCCCTTCTAACATAGAATACATGGTCGGCGTGCCACACGATCCCATTTCATGATATATACGTGTTCAGCGTGCCACACGATCCCATTTTCATAATATATAAGTGGTCGGCGTGCCACACGATCCCATTTTCATAATTATAAATGGCCGGTGTGCCACACAATCCCATTTTCATAATATATAAGTGGTCGGCGTGCCATACGATCCCATTTCATAGTATATAAGTGGTCGCCGTGCCACACGACCCCTATTCATAGTATATAATGGTTTCCTGGCAAGGGAAAAAGTATCAATTCAACTATCCCGGCAAGGGAGAATACAAATAAACAGTTAATTCCCGGCAAGGGAGCAACAACAATAACTTACATGTCCCGACAATGGAATAATTACATCTCTTTCTCTTTCATTCATTTCTTACTTCCTAATCATGTCATAATTCGAGCCAACGCTCCAAGGAGTTTACAAATCATATTTCCTCTTCATACTGTTCACATTATATAGAAACCATCAATTAAGCAAGGAAGAGTCGCTACAGAATCCCAAATAGGCACAAATAAGGACTCACGGTCATGCTAGACACCGGTGTATAGATACCCGTCACCATGCCTATGCACCGTACTCAACATTTAGCAATTAGAAAATAATACTCTAATCCTATTCCCTCAAGCCAAAGTTAGATCAAACACTTACCTCAACTTCCACGGCTAAATCAATCCACAACGACCGCTTTCCCTATCGAATTCGGCTCCAACTCAATCAAATCGATAAAATAACGACTTTATAATATCAATAATAGCTAAACAAATCAAACCCAATGCCTAAATATAGATTCCCAACCTTTCTTCCAAAAATTCCAAAATCGACCCTAGGCCTGCTTGGTTGAAACACGAGGTTCGGACCAAATTCATATCACCCATTCCACCACGAGCCCGGATATACAATTTGTTTTCAAATCTGACCCCAAAAGGAGGTCTAAATTAAAGAAAATAAAGAAGCCCTAGTTCTGCCCATTTCCCCCAATTTCAACCCTAGATTACATGATTTGATCTTAGGAATTTGATAAATGATGAAGGAAATTGAAGGAAACACGTTAAACAATACTTACCCAAGAAGCTTTAGTGAAGGGGAGCTCTAGAAATCGCCTATGGGCTGTGGAGAATATGAACTCGTATGTATTATGTGAAACAACCCATCAGTGGTTCTATTTTGAACTTTAAAAATCACTGGGCAAAAATGCTTTATGCGATCGCGAAGAAGGAAATGCGATCGCATAGGGTAAGGGGAAGCTGGTCATTGCGATCGCAGAATGTGACGACCCAAAGGGTCATCACTGTATTTCTCCCTTTTTCCGTGCTTCCGAGGCTTTAAAAACCTCACTTTTGGTTGCCTCGATTTGCGTGCGCAGTCCGGGCGCGAAGCCGAAAAGTTTTTATGTTAAAATATGTGAATTATGTGAAAATTTTGAAGAATTATGATATTAATATTGATATAGTTGACTTTGGTCAACATTTTGGGTAAACGAACCCGGACCCGTGATATGATGGTCCCGGGAGGTCCGTAGAAAAATATGGGACTCGGGCATGTGCCCGGAGTCGAAATCCGAGGTCCAGAACCCCAGTAAAAGAATTTTTCTGTTAAATT
>MU683647.1:44634-147338 GCA_026770625.1 Nicotiana glauca
ACACCAATTCAGCATTCAGATGGCTCCTTATGAGGCGTTGTATGGTAGGCGATGTCGGTCTCCAGTTGGATGGTTTGAGCCGGGAGAGGCTCGGTTGTTGGGTACAGATTTAGTCCAGGAGGCCTTGGACAAGGTCAAGATTATTCAGGACAGGCTTCATTCGGCTCAGTCGCGGCAAAAGAGTTATGCGGATCGCAAGGTTCGAGATGTAGATTTCATGGCTGGTAAGCGAGTATTGCTCCGTGTATCGCCTATGAAGGGCGTGATGAGATTTGGGAAGAAGGGCAAGCTTAGCCCTAGGTTCATTGGCCCATTTGAGATTCTTGATCGCGTGGGAGAGGTGGCTTATAGGCTTGCCTTGCCACCTAGCTTGTCAGCCGTGCATCCAGTGTTTCATGTGTCTATGCTTCGGAGGTATCACGGAGATCCTACCCACGTGTTAGATTTCAGCACTGTCCAGTTGGACAAGGATCTGTCCTACGAGGAGGAGCCGGTAGCTATTCTAGACCGGCAGGTTCGACAGTTGAGGTCGAAGAGTTTTCCTTCAGTGCGTGTTCGGTGGAGAAGTCAGCCTCCTGAGGCATCGACCTGGGAGTCCGAGTCTGATATGCGGAGTCGTTACCCTCATCTATTTCCTGACTCAGGTACTTCTTCCTTTTTTCCGTTCGAGGATGAACGGTTGTTTTAGAGGTGGAGAATGTGACGACCCAAAGGGTCATCACCGTATTTCTACCTTTTTCTGTGCTTTCGAGGCCTTGAAAACCTCACTTTTGGTTGCCTCAATTTGCATGCGCAGTCCGGGCGCGAAGCCGGAAAGTTTTCATGTTAAAATATGTGAATTATGTGAAAAACTTGAAGAATTATAATATTAATATTGATATAGTTGACTTTGGTTAACATTTTGGGTAAACGGACCCGGACCCGGACCCGTGATGTGATGGTCCCGGGAGGTCCGTAGAAAAATATGGGACTTGGGCATGTGCCCGGAGTCGAAATCCGAGGTCCAGAATCCCGGTAAAAGAATTTTTCTGTTAAATTATTTTCTAAAATTATTAAGGAAAAATAGAAATGAAAATGAGCTAGAAAATATAGGTATCGGGCTCGTATTTTGGTTCCGACGCCCAGTACAGGTCTTAAATATGCGTTAAGCGCTATCTGTGAAGTTTGGTTGAAAACGGACGTCGTTTGACGTGTTTCAGACTAAAAATGGGAAATTTGAAAGTTATGAATTTTGAAATGAAAATTATGAGTTTTGGGGGTTGATTCTTTGATTTTGATGTTATTTTAGCAATTTGATCGCTCGAGCAAGTTCGTAGGATGATATTGAGTTAGCGTGTGTGTTTGGTTGGGAGCCCCGAGGGCTTGGGAGTGATTTCAGGGGTGGTTCGGAGTGTTATTGGACTTAGAATGCATCAGAAAATTCTGCAATTTTTGCACACATCTTTTCCTCTATGCGATCGCATAGGCATGTCTGCGATCGCATAGAGTCCCTTTTTAGCCATCTCACTTTGTTCAATGCGATAGCATTGTTTGGTACGCGATCGCATAGCTTATCCAGACTCCTTAATGCGATCGCATTCCCCTATACGCGATCGCATAACTTTGGACCTCACCCAACATTCCAGGCTTCCCTTCCTCTACGCGATCGCATGACTTCTTCTGCGATCGCAGAAGCCAACTTCCCACTCTCTATGCGATCGCATCTGTTGCCCCGCGATCGCATAGACCAAAAATGCTCTTGTGATTTTAAGTTAAACACAGAACAGTGTGCTCGGGATTTTTGCCATTTTTCACACGAGCCCTTCACTCAAACCCTCCATAGACGAATTTCAAGAGCTTCCTTCTCCATAACTCTTTGGGTAAGTAATCTTAACATCGTTTCCTCATTATTTCTTCATCTAATCACTAAAATCCTAGCCTAAAAACATGAAATCAAAGTAGAAATTAGGGCTTTTGGGTAGAGTTAGGTTTTTGGGAATTTTGGGTGATTCAACCTCAATTTGGGGTCGAATCCTTAAACAACTTATATATTTGAACTCGTGGGGTTATGGGTGATTGGAATTTGGTCCGAGCCTCGAGTTTGAACCATGTGGGCTCGGTGTCGGATTTTGGTATTTTTGGAAGAATGATAGGAAACTCATTTCTAAGCTATGGAACTGTATCCTTGAGCTATTATTGATAATATTGAATCTAATTATGGCTAGATATCGTTGTTCCGGAGTTGGATTCTAGAGGAAAGGCGGTGTTAGAGGCTTGATTGCTATTTTCGGATCGAGGTAAGTGTTTGATCTAACTTTGGCTCGAGGGAATAGGATTAGAACATTATTTGCTATGTGCTATGTGGAGTCGGTGTATAGGTATGGTGACGGTTATCTATGCGCCCGAGTCTAGCATGACCGTGGGGCTTAAATTGCTTCAAATCGAATAATGTGGTATGACTTGTTGCTTAAATTGATTGAGTTCACCGATATGATCGATTGAGGACAAATAGAAAACTTGTATAGATTATTGAAGCATTGGCTCGACTTAAAGTTGTTGGTAGCTAAGTATTAGAAGTGGAAGTCCTGTGATTACCTCCCTTGCCGGGATTTTGTTATAAATTGAACACTCCCTTGCCGGGATATTTGAGTTGTTAGATATATTCCCTCGTCGGGAGTTTTGTATTTTTTTGATGTTACTCCCCTCGCACCTGAGTTGCGAATGATGTTGGGTGAGTTTTGTTGGTAAATATTGAGGATCGGGTTACACGCCGCAACGGTACCAAATACTGAGGATCGGGTTGCACGCCACAACGGACTAATTGTCGAGGATCGCATTGTACGCCGCAATGGTATTAAATGTTGAGGATCGGGTTGCCCGCCGCAACGGGAATATGGACTGAGTATATTGTTCTGTGTGTTGAGTTTTCCGGTATTTCTTTATCAATTATTACCTGCTCAGTTTTCACTCTTGTTAGCCGATTTCTGTATTTGAACTGTTGTACCCCCACCATGCTTCCCTCCCCTTTTAACTGTTTAGATTAGCGTATTCTCCTGTTATTGTATATATCTATACAGGTTGTTTGTGGTAGGTCCTGTCTAGCCTCGTCACTACCTCGCTGTGGTTAGGCCAGGCACTTACCAGCACATGGGGCCGGTTGTGCTGATGCTACACTTCTGTGCCTTTTTGTGCATAGATCAGGAGGCAGCTTATGGACCGCCGCAGCAGTTCTAGACCGGGAGCCGACCTTCAGTCCAGAGACTCTTAGGTAGCTTAGCTGACGTCCGCGGGCTCGGAGTCTCATCTATGTTATTTTAGTTTGTTTATTTGTATCGAGACAGACTCTTGTGTATTTTCTTTCAGACTGATGTTTTTAGTACTCCTTAGTAGTCCGTGAGTGGTGACACCAGATACTGGGTAGAGATATGTTTTAAAATTCCGCATTATGATATTGTTTTTGTTAAAAGTCTTCCGCATATTTTAGGTATTTATTTCAGTTGATCATATTGTTCTAGATAAAAACTTTGTGAAATGTTTAAATAGTTGGCTTGCCTAGCTCCGATAGTAGGCGCCATCACGACCCCGGTGGTGGGAAATTCGGGTCGTGACACAGAAGGGCTGATGCAAACGCATAGAAGAAAAGGCTGTGCATTCCAGGTTTGGACTTAATGAAACGCGAACGCGGATTAAAGGTTGCATTCGCATTGAAGGGTCTGGCTAGGCTATGCGATCGCGGATGAATCTATGCGATCGCATAGAATAAATGTGGGGTACCTGAAGGATTACTCTATGCGATCGCAATGCTACCTATGCGATCGCATAGAACTGGATACCAGAACATTAGAACTGAAACTTCTGCAATTTTTCTAAGGCTAAAACCACTCCGAAACACCTCTGAAACACTCCCGAGCCCTCAGGGCTCCTAACCAAACACACACACACACTAACTCAACAACGTCCTACGAATTTAACCATGTGATTAAATTGCCAAAATAACACCATAAATGAGGAATCAAACCTCAAAATCATCACTTTTTCATCAAACCTCATAAACTTTCAAACTTAGAGTTTTAGATCCAAAATACGTCAAATGACGTCCCATTTTAACCAAATTTTACAGAAAGCACTTAAATCACATATAAGACTTGTACTGGGCATGTCACGACCCAATTCCCAAACCCGGTCGTGATGGCACCTCTCGTGAAGACAAGTCCAGCCAACAGAACATCGACACCTCTTGGTTGTTTACTTAGCATGAATAAATCCAAAACATTTAATAAATTTATCACAAGTGCGGAAGAAAAATGATAGAACAGGGAACCATCCCGACACAGCCCGAAATCGGGGTGTCACAGGTCATGAGCTACTACAGAGTTTACTAAAATGCTACAAAGTCTGGGACTGGGAACAAAGTCTGAAGATAATGTAAATACAGGAGATAAGGGAGAAAATGAGGTTGTGGACGTCGACAGCTACCTCGTCACTCCTGGTCCGCCTTGTGTGTAAGGAAATCAACACTCAGGAACGAACTCTGATATGCCTGTATCTGCACACATGGTGCATGGAGTAATGTGAGTACTCCGACCCAGTGAGTGATAAAATTAAATAACGAGTGAAAGCATAAAATCCCATAAAGGCACAAATGACGCTATCTCAAGCAGTAAAAATCAGTTAAGCAGTAAACCAGTATAGTATCGAAAATTCTCTTTATAAAACAGTTAAAGACAGATATTCTCAACCAGTAAGCAATAAGCAGAAACCTACCCCTCGGGCGCAATATCAAACTCTCAGTACAGTATCAAGCCTGCGGGCTCGGTATTAGTCACACAATACAACATCAGCCCCTCGGGCTCACACTCAAATCACATGGGTACCCGCGCTCACTGTGGGGGTGCAGACTCCAGAGGGGCTCCTACCGCCCTAGCGCTATATCATCATAAGGCCTGAAAGTCTATATATATCAACATGAGGCCTGAAAGCCTTTTCACAATACACTCGAGGCCTGAAAGCCTCCTCACATCGCTCATCATATCCTCACACATGGACCTTGGCCTCAATCAGTCTAAAAATAATCATAAGCCCCTCGGGCATTAGTGAAAACAATAATGCTCAGCTCAAACAATAGTTCAAATATCAGTTAAAACTCAAGGTTGAGTAAAAATATAGCTGAGTTCATGAAACAGTATAATTCAAATGGACTGAGTTCAAATAATATTGCAAATAGTGAGGAAAACAGTGATGATTGCTCACAAGTTGTTCAAACAGTCAGCAATAAGCCCTAAGTATGGCAACAAGCCCAAGTCATATTGAAAAACAACAAGTCATAGTCAAATACGCAGTAAAATATCATCCGGACTGGGCCGAGTCACAATCCCCAATAGTAAATGACCCCGCGCTCGTCATTGAACGCGTGTCTCATCTCAACATAGCACCAAGTTGTGCAAATTCGGGGTTTCAAACCCTCAGGACATCATTTAAAATCATTACTCACCTCTAGCCGGCCAAAAGTCTAGCTCGATATGCCTTTTCCTCTTGAATCGACCTCCTTGTGCGTCGAATATGATCAAAATCACAAGGAATACGTCACAATAGGCTAAGGGAACATAACCCAATCGAAACGACTCGAAAAATATCAAAAATCACGAAATTGGCAAAACCCGAGCCCCGGGCCCACTTCTCAAAAAATCAGAAAATTCACATCACTGGATTCCTTATCCCCCACGAGTCTATACAAATCAAATTTACCAAAATCCATGCTCAAATGCTCCCTCAAACCTCAAATTTTCATTCTCTTAAGTTCAAGACCTAACCTCCATTTTTGACCTCTATTTCCTTGATTTTTCACCCTTAATTCATGCAATAACACATTGGATTTATGTTTTAGGCTTAGAATTCCTTACCTCAATGAAGTCCCTTGATTCCCTCTCCAAAATCGCACAAAAACCTCCAAGTCCGAAGTGAAAATATTAGGTTCTTTAAAAAATTCACGAAGATAGAATTTTAATACCTCTGAACATGCCTTCTTGCTTCTGCGATAAACAGACCGCTTCTGCGCACTCGCTTTTGCGGAAATTGTTCCGCTTCTGCGGAACTTCACTTTTTGCCCTGGACCGCTTTTGTGGTCACTAACCGCTTTTGCGGAAGCCGCTTATGCGAGAAATCGTCCGCTTCTGCGAAAATCTCCAAAATGCCCAACTTTGCTTCTGCGACTCCCCATACGCTTCTGCGGTCCATTTCCGCAAAAGCGGAAATACCAGATACTAGATCTTCAGCAGCCTCCAAACTTCCAATTCCATCCCGTTAGCCATCCGAAATCACCCCGAGGCCCCCGGGACCTCAACCAAAGGCACCAACACATCCTAAAACATCATTCAAACTTGCTCCAATCATCAAAACACCTCAACTAACACCAAAATCATCAAATTACATCGAATTCAAGCCTAAGTTCTTCAAAAACTTCTAAAACACGCATTTGATCAAAAACCCAACCAAATCACCTCCGAATTACCTAAAATTTTGCACATACATCCAAAATCACCTAACGAAGCTACTGCAACTCTCGGAATTCCATTCCGACCCTCGGATCAAAATCTCACCTATCAACCGGAAATTGCCAAAATATCAACTTCGCCAATTCAAGCCTAATTCTACTCCGGACTGCCAATTCAAGCCTCTCCTTCTTTAAGGAGTTTTATCTTTGAAACTGATTAGCCTATAATGCTTCACGCGTTCCATAGACTATGTCCATCATGGACTTTATTTTATTTGGAGCATTAACAGCTGAAATATGACATTTAGCTTTGGGTCAGCAAATGCGCCAGACAATATTTTGGAAATGAATTATCACTTGAACTTCAAGTTCGAATTTTCTTGTACGAGGATCTAGGTGTATTCATAATAATTCATTCCATGTATTACTTTTTTCAACTGCTCATTTCTCCCCCTAATGTTAGGATCACCAACACAATTCCCAACTTTCTTTGGGAACCCATCTTTGTGCATTGTGATGGGATAATTATATCATATCACACATCCATATTTTTATGTAGAAATTATTTGGTTCCTGTCCCTGAACCGATTTTGATTGGGAGAATTTATCATAGCTTGGCTAGATACGTACAAGTGTTGTTGTGTATTAATCATGCCAAATTTCTATTTGAGAGCTTTGTTCTCATAACCAGTTGTTTAGCTATAATTGAAGGCATACAATTTCTGCTAAACTAACTTGGATTTAAACCAGCATTATCAAGATAAATTATCATAATTTACATTCTGGAACTGTGCTCTAATAATTTGAGCAAGCAACCTTGCAAAAGCCAAATTGCAAGTTGATAACCAATGCACATGTGACCATACAATAGATGCATCTATTAAAATTATATAATAGTAAACGGTCCACATGGCAGGTGCCTGGGCCTATATATATATATATACATACACACACACACATCACCTTCTATTCATTTCTAAAATCAAGGAATTCAATCCCAACCTTAACTGGTATATCATGAGAATAAGCAGCACAAGAGAATTCTTGAAGAACCTTCTATTTCTTCAATATATGCCTATACGACGATCCGGCCAGTCGTCTCATGAGTTACCATTCCGTTCCCCCATTTCTTCTTCTTTATGCTTCGTTATCCGTGTTTTATGTGATCAAGTTGATTTGTTTGCGTTCGGAGAGGATTTGGTAAGAAATGAGACACTTAGTCTCTCTTAAGAAGGCTTAAGTTGGAAAAGTCAACCGGATGTTGACTTATGTGTCAGAGGGCTCGAATGTGAGTTCCGATGGCTCAGTTAGCTTCGGGAGGTGATTTGTAACTTAGGAGTGTGATCGGAATGGGTTTTGGAGGTCCGAAGTAGAAATAAGCTTGAATTGGCGAAGTTGATATTTTGGCGATTTCCGATTGGTAGGTGAGATTTTGATCCGAGGGTCGGAATTTAATTCTGAGACTTGAAGTAGCTTCATTGTGTCATTTGGGATGTGTGTGCAAAATTTTAGGTCATTCTGACGTGGTTTGGTTGGGTTTTTAATCGAAAGCGTATTTCGGAAGTTTTTAGAAAACTTAGGCTTGAATTTGATGTAAATTGATGGATTTGATGTTGTTTGAGGTATTTTGATGATTGGAACAAGTTTGAATAAGGTTTTAGGATGTGTCGGTGCCTTTGGTTGAGGTCTAGGGGACCTCGGGTGAGTTTCGAGTGGTCAATCTGACTATTTTGGTTTTTGGAAAATTGCAGATTTTGTTCTAGCAGTTGCAGGCATTTTTGGCCTTCACATTCGCGAAGGGAAACTTGTGTTCATGAAGGGCTGGGTTCTGGTAAGCTACACATTTGCGAGGGTCAAGGCCGCGTTCGTGAAGGCTCGGGAAGGAATCACAGTGCATTCGCGAGTAGGTGAACGCGATCGCGAAGAAGGAAAGTCAGACCTGGGCAGAATGTTTTTATGTTATTTAATCCGCGATTTTTGGGCTCATTTACTCCTTTGTTGATCCTTTTGAGACCTTTTTGAAGGTAATTAAAGATGGATTCAAGGGCAATCGATTGGAGGTAAGATTTATGAACTTAAAACTCCTTTCTATTGTGAAATCTACCTAGAAAATCATAGAATTTAAACTAAAAATGGAAGACTAGGGCTTGTGATTTTGAAATTTGATTTGGGGATTTGAAGAACCAATTGGGGTGGGATTTAAGAACATTTGGTACATATGAACTCGTGAGGAGATAAGGAACCAATTGATATAAAAATTTCTAAGTTTCGAGAAGTGGGCTTGGGGCTCGGGGCTCGGGTTTTGCTAATTTCGGGATTTTTGGTATTTTTTGATTGTTTTCGCTTTGGCTTTGTTCGCTTAGAATCTTGTGATGTATTCATTCTGATTTTGGATAGATTTGATGCGTGTGGAGGCCAATTTGAGGGGCAAAGGCGTCGCGAGCTAGAGATTTTACCGGTTCAAGATGAGTAATGATTGTAAATGATACTTGGAGGGTTTATTCCCCAGATTTGCACATCGTAGTGCTATATTGAGGTAAGGCACACACTCGATGATGAGAGTGTGGTCTTTACCATTGGGGATTGTGACTTGGTCCGTCCTGATTGATGATTTTACCGCGTATTTGATTGAAACTTATTTGTTAATATCATGACTTGGGTTGATTGCCATATTTAGGCTTCGTTCCAACTATTTGAACCCTTTGGGGATTTTTATCACAATTTCCTCACTTCTTGACTTATTACTTGAACTCAGTCCTATTGTTTTATAATTCAGTGACTTTTACTCAGTTTGGAGACTTAAATGATATTTCTAAATGATATTTTGGGCTGGAAATTACTATTTTACTAATGACTGAGGGGCTTGTGATGATTTTCGGACTGAGTACGGCCGAGGGCCAGATGTGAGGACACACTGAGTGATATGAGGCCGAGGCCCTGAGATGTATTTATACGCCACGAGGTGGCTTGAGTAATGTGAGGCTGAGAGCCGAGAGTTGATGCCACGAGATGGCTTGATATTACGCTTGGGCCGTAAGGGGCCCCTCCGGAGTTTGTACACCCCCAGTGAGTGCGGGTACCCATTGTGTTATAAGAGTGAGCCCGAGGGACTGATATTGTTTCGAGAGTGAGCCCGTGGGGCTGATATTGTTCTAAGAGTGAGCCTGAGGGGCTGTACTGTTCCGAGTTGTGCCCGAGGGGCGAACCTTTCTGTGTTCATCTTTCATATTTACTTGTCATTTTACTTGTTATACTGTGGTATTTGTGTCCGAGGGGCAGATTTTCTGTATTTATCGGCGCTAACTGTTTTGCATTCATTTGCGTAATTGCTGAAAAAGTCATCTTCGACAGAGGTTTAAACTGAGCTAAGATATTTCTAAATATTTCACAGCTTCATTGTTTTTTTTTCTCAGAAGGTTTTACACTGCTTCTATACATCATGTTGATTTGCTTTATGTGATTTCTTGATGCTCAGTTGTTATTTACCTTTACTACTCACTTAGTTGGAGTACTCACTTTACTCCCTGCACCTTGTATGGAGATGCAGGTATTTATACAGCCGATAGCGGGTTTTGGCTGATCGGAGGCAGATTTATGGGAGTTTAGCGAGGTGGCTGCCAGCGTTCGCAGCACCGCTTTTCTCCCTTTTTGTTCATCAGTCCTATTTTGTATATTTCAGACCTTGTAGTTATATTTATACTCTAATAGATGCTCGTGACTTTTGACACCCCGGTTAGGGCTGTGTCGGGTTGTACTTCCACTAATTATATCATTAAATTATATTTAAGCTGCTTATGCACTGTTTAACTATTCTAAGAAGACGAAACTGTTTAGCTGGCTGGCCTTGTCCTCACGAGAGGTGCCATAACGATCGGGTTGGGGTTTGGGTCGTGACAAGTTGGTATCAGAGCCTAGGTTACATATGTCTCACGAGTCATGAGCAGGTTTAGTAGAGTCTCGCGGATCAGTGTGGAGACGTCTGTATTTATCCTCGAGAGGCTGCAAAACCTTTAGGAAAACTTTGCATTCTTGAATTCTTATCGTTCATCCTTGGATTCAGCTTGAAATGTAACTCTTTGAATTCCTTCCACGCATTTCTGCGCGATGAGTGCTTAGTGTCAGATATGCCTCGATGGCTTGTGATTCCCTGATCGAGGGGCGAGATGTGATCTCCATGAGTTTGATGTTGGGCCTGTCTAGAGGACCTGAGGCCGGATCTTTGCCTATGGCTTGAGCATCGAGGTACTGATTGTGTGAGCAAGTGTTTTTGAACTTATATGTTCGGTAGTGTCCCTGTTAGTGGAAGTGATGGCTATGGCTATGTGATGAGTATGTTAGTACTTCGAGGTGTATCCATATGATTTGGAAGCGACGAGAAGGGTCTGCTGAATGATGGAAGAACTATTAGATACTTGAAGTCCATCTTGATTCGAGGTATAGCCCGAGTTATGGGCGTGTGAAGAATCTTTCCATGTTCCTAGTTGGGAGTGAAGTAAATTTCATGTTGCGGTATGATTCTAGACTCAGGAAGATCAAGTGACTGCGTAATACTTGTGACAGTGGAAGGTATATAGAAATTTTAGTTGGAGGCAAAGCAGGTGGGTTATCTCCTGCGGAGTTTCTATGGTTGTGTGATCCTTATGTTGTCTATTAGAAGATCTCATTTACAAGTGAAGAATATGTGTTGAAATCTAAATTGGGTTGCCTAGAGAGTGGGCTTAACTATTGTGTGTGTGAATGCGAGATTTGCAGAAGAGTTAAAATTCTAGATGATTTGTGTTTCCACAAGCTTATGAAGGATTGAGTTTAATCTCACTATGGTATTATGAAAGTAATAGAGTATATGAGTTATGAGTTATTGGGTGTGTTTTGATCTATAGCTTTGAGCCAAGTGGGGGAATTTGCTATTGATTAAGTTGATTGCACGCTTAGGTGCTATGTTGGTTGCAGTTTGAGTCGTGTTGGTGAGTCAGTTATGGCTTATAGAGATTGAGGTTGAGGATGGCTCGAGCAAAGAAAAATTTTGACAAAGGTTATATGGTGCTTCGTAGGTGTGTGAGAATCACATGATGTCATAAATATTGTTGGTAAAGAATGCTCGGTGCATACAACAGGAAGATGCTTGTTTGTATTGGGATGCGAACACATCCTGCAGTGTCAGAGTGCTAATGAGGCACGGGTAGTTCTATTTGTTTGATCGGGCTAATTGCAGTTTAAATAGAGTAAATGATTCTCGAGAATGGTTCTAATGTGTTCAAGATTCTACATGTAACAATTGAGTATCTTAAAGTTGTATATGTGATTAGAAACTTAGTCTCCATTAGGAGAGGTCAAGACTTGTGGTATTCCTATGTTAATTATGGGATTCTATGTATCAGTACCAGAAAGGTAAAGGTAATGGATTTAGATTCGCAGGAAGTTCTTTAGAGTAAAGTATTTTGGAATGTGGTACTTTTGGGAATGTTTAAGAAAATATTCAGCGACTGACAGTGTGGCTTTATGCTTGGTTCCGTGTGGTAAGTCTGAGTTGAGCAATTGCGATGCTACGGCAAATAGGAAATATCAAGTTGAAGATGTATTAGAAGGAAATTTAGATAGATGGGGTATTTTGGTAGTAGACCGGAATGGTATGGTAAGGATATGATTTGTTCCATGTGTGTGTTCGAGTTACAGGTATTTTGCGACAATGCTCTTAGGTTTTGACGGCTTGCTTAGCTTGGTCGAGTTAGAAGGATTCAGTCCTGGAAGGTCTTATTTGTGCAAAGGGAACTTAGAGAGTTCTTGATGGTTTTTACCGTAGTTTGGAGATGTATATTTTCTATGGGTATGCGGAGCATGGGATGTATAGTGATTTACTCATGACTAGTTGAGTGCGTAGATGTTTGTGGCTCGGAAGGGATATGAAGTTCTCATGTTACCCTAGGATGGTATGGTATATGCGATATATTGTGAAGGATTGAGATTTACGTGTGTAAGGTTACGGTTCAGTTCTGAATGGAAAGTTATAAAATTCTTAGGCAGCATGGGCAATTTTAGGTGATTAGAGAGATGAGCTTCAGATGATTATGGTGAATGATCTTCAGATGATTAAGGAAATGGTATTGCTAATCATAGTGATTTGACGAGGGTATATGTTTTAGAAAAGGAAATGTGATTAAGTTGATAGTACTTCGATAGTACTGCAACGCTTTCTTGTTAGATCGACTGCTGATATTCGAGTTTGCTTGATGGCACAGGGGAATTTTAGAATAACTTTCATGGAATGATTGGGTACTTGAGGTGTGATATGTATTAGGTCGGCGGAATTTAGGATCAGGTATGGTGATTTGTGTGATTTTTGTGCTACATGGGGTTGGAGAACGGAAGTTCTCATATTCAGGCTATGTTGTGGTTGTAGATCCTATGCATCAACATTGTTTAGTGACTAACGGGGTTTGGAGACCCAAGCGGACCTTTTGTTGCTTGGTACATTAGATCTTGGATGTGATATTGGGTTCAGACTGGTTGTTTCCGTGTTGTGTTATTCTAGACTATTGCAATAAGATGGTGCTGTTGGCTATGCCGGAAAATGCCACGAATTGAGTGGCTATGTTCGACGGATTATGTCCTATTGAGGATTTTTATATTTCGAAGACCCAGCGGATGGCTGGGTAGGATTTGTCTTTCTTATTTCGGCTCTTGTGATGAGTGTTAGTGCCGAGGCTCCTCATATTGATTCAGTTCCGGTGGTGAGGGACTTTTCGGGTGTGTTTCTTGTGGCCGGGCATGTCGCCAGGCAAGGTTGTTGATTTTGGTATTGATTTGGTGCCTTGCACTGTATCGTATGGCACTGACAGAGTTATGAGGTGGAAAGAGCAGCTTCAAGTTTCCTTGATAAGGAGTTTGTTGGCAGGCCAATATGGGTGAGTGTTCTATCTTGAGTCGGCTTGGTTGGCTTCGAATAACATTGTTGAGAGATGTATTGATTCGATCGTTGTTGAGCTTATCAGTGATCTGAGGAGATCTATTAGTTACCTTTCTGTGTTGTGAGGTATTATGATTTGTTGGTTATAGGCACATATGGTGCGGTCATTTGGGGTCTCTTAGTGGAATTCAAGCGGGAAGAGTAATTGGGCGTTGCTTAGTGAATGACATATCAGTTATTTCCTATCAGGTTGCATGGCGTATGTTATTTGTTTCACCATGGGTGTAATGATTTTCTTTGGCTCCAGACATCAAATTGTGCGTGGTTGTCACTTTCGAGCATAGTGACTTGAGGTGTTTCATCTGGAGCAGTGTTTGATGGGATCGTGCATTGCAGCGAAGCTATATGGAGATATGACCTTGCAGGTTAGATTCGTGTGTTCTATTTCTATGATGCGAGACGGGTCCTCAGCCTTGTGTTGTGGCGGTACTGGTGAGCTTGAGGTGCAGCTCTTTCGTTTGAGTCATTTTTATGATTTGAGTATGTTCGGACCGTTTCTTGTTGGTGCGCGTATTATGCAAGTCGTGGCTTAGGCTTGTATTGATGTGTCATGTCACCAGAGTGGTGTGTTGGATTTGAGGTGATCGTTAGGATCATTAATGAATACAAACGGATTTAATTCCATCTTGTTGGAAGGATAATATCGAGGTTTGGCTCGAGAATATGCTGTGGTATTAGCCAAAAGGGAAGTGGCTTCATGAATGGTTGATCTGAGAAATTGTGAAGGCTTATTGTGTGTTTTAGTTATCAGTTGCAGCATATATAAAAGTGTTGGAATGAAACTTTAGTTGGTAAGAGGTTTTCTACCGATATTCAGGCATTGTGTGCATCTTTTATGAATGGAAGTTATAGTAACATATGTTTGAGTTATGTGGTATATCAGATAATTGCACCGGAGGTTGCAAGCATGGGTTATTACAACTAGTTCGGGCCTATTTAGAGTATAGGTGTGAGGTTTTGATCGTGCTGATGGCTTCAGAACTGAAATTGTGATTCTATGGTTTATGGGCTGGATTGGGTTGTGCAATTTCAGTTACTATGTGTTGTGGGACCTATATGAGATAGGGTGACGTAGGATCACCCCCGGGTATTTGCATGGTAAAGTTATTTACCAATTGGTTAGCTTCTATAACAACTCTGGGTACATTCGAGGACGAACATTTGTTTGAGTTGGGGAGGACATGATGACCCGATCAGTCATATCATGAGTTACTGCTCCATTTCCCCTATTTCTACTTCTTTATGCTTCGTTATCCGTGTTTCATGTGATCAAGTTGATTAGTTTGCGTTCGGAGAGGATTTGGTAAGAAATGAGACACTTAGTCTCTTTTAAGAAGGCTTAAGTTGGAAAAGTCAACCGGATGTTGGCTTATGTGTTAGAGGGCTCGGATGTAAGTTCCGATGGCTCGGTTAGCGTTGGGAAGTGTTTTGTGACTTAAGAGTGTGATTGGAATGGGTTTTAGAGGTTCGGAGTAGAATTAGGCTTGAATTGGCAAAGTTGATATTTTGGCAATTTCCGATTGGTAGGTGAGATTTTGATCCGAGGGTCGGAATGGAATTCCGAGAGTTGCAGTAGCTTCGTTGTGTTGTTTGGGATGTGTGTTCAAAATTTCAGGTCATTCGGATGTGGTTTGATTGGGTTTTTGATCGAAAGCGTATTTCAAAAGTTTTTAGAAAAGTTAGGCTTGAATTCGATGTAAATTGGTGGATTTGATGTTTTTTGATGTGTTTTGATGATTGGAACAAGTTTGAATAAGGTTTTAGGATGTGTTGGTGCCTTTGGTTGAGGTCCCGGGGGCCTCGGGTGAGTTTCGAGTGGTCAATCAGACCACTTTGGTTTTTGGAAAATTGTAAATTTTATTCCAGCAGTTGCAGGCATTTTTGGCCTTCGCGTTCGCGAAGGGCTGGGTTCTGGTAAGCTACGTGTTCGCGAGGGTCAAGGCCGCATTTGCGAAGGCTCGAGAAGGAATCACAGCGCGTTCGCGAATAGGTGAACGCGATTGCGAAGAAGGGAAGTCAGACCTGGGCAGAATGTTTTTAAGTTATTTCATCCGATTTTTGTGCTCATTTACTCTATTGTTGATCTTTTTGAGAGCTTTTTGAAGGGAATTAAAGAGGGATTCAAGGGAAATCGATTGGAGGTAATATTTATGAACTTAAAACTCGTTTCTATTGTGAAATTTACTTTAGAAAATCATGGAACATAAGCTAAAAATGGAAGAAACTAGGGCTTGGGATTTTGATATTTGATTTGGGGATTTGAAGGACCAATTGGGGTCAGATTTGAGAACTTTTGGTATGTACGAACGTGTGAGGAGATAAGGAACCCGCTGATGTAAAAATTTCTAAGTTTTGAGAAGTGGGACCGGGGCTTGGGTTTTGCTAATTTCGGGATTTTTCGCATTTTTTGATTGTTTTCGCTTGGGCTTTGTTCCCTTAGCATATTGTGATGTATTCGTTCTGATTTTGGATAAATTCGACGCGCGTGGAGACCAATTTGAGGGGCAAAGGCGTCACGATCTAGAGATTTCGTCGGTTCGAGGTGAGAAATGATTGTAAATGATTCTTTGAGGGTTTGAAGCCACGAATTTGCACATCGTAGTGCAATATTGAGGTGAGGCACACGCTCGATGATGAGTTAGTGGTCGTTGACCATTGGGGATTGTTACTTGGTTTGTCCTGATTGATGATTTTTCTGTGTATTTGACTTAAACTTATTTGTTAACATCATGACTTGGGATGATTGCCATATTTGGGCTTTGTGCCAACTATTTGAACCCTTTGGGGATTTTTATCATATTTCCTCATTGTTTGACTTATTACTTGAACTCAGTCATGTTGTTTTCCACTGTTTTACAACTCAGCCACTTTTACTCAGTTTTGAGACTTAAATGATATTTTTAAATGATGTTTTGTGCTGAGAACTACTGTTTTACTAATGCCCGAGGGGCTTGTGATGATTTTCGGACTGAGTGCGGCCAAGAGCCAGATGTGAGGATACACTGAGTGATATGAAGCGGAGGGTCTGAGATGTATCTATACGCCACGAGGTGGCTTGAGTGATGTGAGGCCGAGAGCCGAGAGTTGATGCCACAAGATGGCTTGATATTGCGCTTTGGCCGTAAGGTGCCCCTCCAGAGTCTGTACACCCCCAATGAGAGTGGGTACCCATTGTGTTCTGAGAGTGAGCCCGAGGGGCTGATATTGTTCCAAGAGTGAGCTTGAGGTGCTGATATTGTTCTGAGAGTGAGCCTGAGGGGCTGGTACTATTCTGAGTTGTGCCCAAGGGGCGAACCTTTATGTGTTCATCTTTCATATTTATTTGTTATTTTACTTGTTATACTGTGGTGTTTGTGTCCGAGGGGCGGATTTTCTGTACTTATCGGTACTAACTATTTTGCATTCATTTGCGTAATTACTGAACAAGTCATTTTCAAAAGAGGTTAAAACTGAGCTAAGATGTTTCTAAAGATTTCACAGCTTCATTGGTTTTTTTTTCTCAGAAGGTTTTACACTTTTTCTATACAACATGTTGATTTGCTTTACGTGATTTCTTACTGCTCATTTGTTATTTACCTTTATTACTCCCTGCACCTTGTGTGCAAATGCATGTATTTATCCACTCGGTAGCGGGTTTTGGCTGATCGGAGGTAGAGTTATCAGAGTTTAGCGAGGTGGCTGCCAGCATTCGCAACACCGCTTTTCTCCCTTTTTGTTCATAAGTCCTGTTTTGTATATTTCAGACCTTGTAGTTGTATTTATACTCTAATAGATGCTTGTGACACCCCAGTTAGGGCTGTGTCGGGTTGTACTTTCGCTAATTATATCATTAAATTATATTTAAGCTGCTTATGGACTATTTAACTGTTCTAAGAAGATGAAATTGTTTACCTGGCTGACCTTGTCCTCATGAGAGGCGCCATCACGACCGGGTCGAGGTTTGGGTCGTGATAGCCAATGTGAATTCTCAATCAATTTTTTGCATCATAATTGAATTGGAATGGCCAATCGGTCATGCCAACTGTTGTTTATTTCAGTAAATATTTAATTTGTTATGACATGTGATTCCATCATCATGTTTATACATTTGTAGTACAAATAGAAGTAAAGTCGGGTAATCTTTCTTATTTACCCGGTATGATTATAGTAATATGAAGATATTCAATCTTCCTTTCATTTAGAGCCTCAATATGCCAACCACTTTAGCTAATATCTTTGAAACTCAAAAAGTTTTTTTTGAGATTTACTACAACACGAATTCCATAAATAATTTTATTTATCCGTGTAGTAACAAATTTGCTCTTCCGGAGCTGTCATTAATTTTGTACTACAAGATCTTTTATAACACCATCCAAGTGGTGAATTTTTCCTCCACATAAATAATTATCTTATCATTGTCACAGTCAAAATATTTTTGGCGTACCACATGTACGCGACCAATGACATATTCATGTAACCAAACAGTAATGTTCATTATCTTTCTTTCTCTCAACATCTCATAGAGGTGAGTTGTAGTATTTATTCAACCATGCATAAATACATTCTTGAGCATAATTTGTATCGCATATATATTTTCACATTCACTTCAGGAATGAGTCTACATTTACAATGCTTGTTACAAGTCGCATTATTTCAAAAATGGACTATAATCATCTGAACATGCTTCATATTTACAGACCATATTGATACACATTTCCTTCACCTGTGAAGTATTATTTTGAGAACCCTTATTATTCTCCTTTTTAGAATTACTATAATGATGACTATTGTTATTTTGATCTTTGGCACGGCCATGTTCATCGGTCGACAACTTGTCTTTATTTAGACTTATTATGCACCGTTATCATATTCACTTTATGAATGGGGCAAATCAAGTGGGATAAACTTCATACTTTTTCATGAAAAATACATTATTTTTCTTTAATTATGATTATATCATCAATATGGTGCATTGGGACTCAAACCCAATGCCTCACCCATATAAAGGCACATTAGGCCATACTGAGTTCGAATTTAAATCCAATCCTTATTGTAACGACCCGACCGGTTGTTTTGAGCCCTAGCATGTCGTTCAGTAGTCCGAGGCCATGAGCAGTTTCATTTCAGCTATTGTGACTTGTTCGCATGGTCGCAATTTAAATTCAGGAAGATCGGAGTTAAATTTAAATGAAAATTCTCATTTGAGAAGCTTAAAGTTGAAAGAATGAACTAGGATTGGAATTTTGAGTAAACAACCTCGGAATCAGGATCTGAAGGTTCCAGCAGGTTCGTATGATGATTTCGGACTTGGGCGTATGCCCAGATTGGGTTTTGGGTAATCCGGGAGCGTTTTGGCGCCTATTGTGGAAGTTAGCATTTTAAAAGGAATTTTTTTAGTTTGGCTTGGAGTGCATTTCAGCGTTATCAATGCCCGTTTGGGATTCCAAGACTGGGAGTAGCTCCGTATGGTGATTCTTGAGCCGGGAGCGCGATCGAAAGTGAATTCGGAGGTCTGTAGGTCCTTTTGGAGCAATTTGGCTAAAGTTAGAATTTGAAGGTTTTTGAGAAGTTTGACCGGAGATAGATTTTTTGATATCGGGGTCGGAATTCGATTTCGGAAGTTGGCGTAGGTCCGTAATGTCAAATATGACTTGTGTGCAAAATTTGAGGTCAATCGGACGTGATTTGATAGGCTTAAGCATCGAAAATAGAAGTTGGAAAGTTCAAAGTTCATAAAGCTCGAATTGGGGTGTAATTCATGGTTTTAGCGTTGTTTGATGTGATTTGAGGCTTCGAGCAAGTCCGTAATGTGTTATGGGATTGGTTGGTATGATTGGAATTTGGAAGAGGGCTGAAGGTATCTGGTTGTTGGTATTTTCGCTTCTGCGGTTGGTTGGCCGCAAAAGCGGCACCGCAGAAGCGAACAGGGAGCCACATATGCGGTTTTTGGTCTAACGCTTGAGGACCGCAGATGCGGTCTAAATTCTGTAGAAACGGAATCGCATCTGCGGAAGGGGCATCGCAGAAATGGAAGGGGGCATGTTCGAGAGGACCGCATATGCGGTCACAGTTTCGCAGAAGCAGGACCGCATCTGCGGAGAGCAGATCGCTGAAGCAAAAATGGGGGGTTCAGTGGCAACCGTAGAAGCGGCTTGTCTTTTAGCTAAAGCGGAACTGCATAAGCGGTTATATTTCCGCAGGAGCGGAAGCAGCTGGGGTAGTGTAATGTTTTAAGTTCGGGGTTGAGCTCATTTCAACCACATTTTTCTTCCATTGGAGTCGATGGGGAGCAGCTTGGGGACGCCATTTTCGTTACTTGTCATGAGGTATGTAATTTATGCTAGCTTTGAGTTAAATACAAGGTTTATACATGGATTTAGGCATGGAAACTAGTATAAAAATTGGGGTTTTGGTGGGAAACCTAGAAAATCATATTCTTGGAATTTAGCCACGATTTTGAGTATGGAATTAAGATAAAATTGTATATTTGAG
The DNA here is from genome assembly GCA_026770625.1 of Nicotiana glauca. NCBI lineage: Eukaryota > Viridiplantae > Streptophyta > Magnoliopsida > Solanales > Solanaceae > Nicotiana > Nicotiana glauca. The sequence goes on from MU683647.1 coordinate 64,539, forward strand.
TTCCTAAGGTCATGGGTAACCTTTATCTTCAAGAAATTTCGGATTCCGGGCACGTGGGCCCAAGGGAATTTTCATCAACTTTTCATTCGGGGTTAGGAATTGTTATAAATTGGGTTGTAAAGTATAATTTAGCATATATTAATGGATTTATACAATCGTTGGCTAGTTTTGGAGCATTGTGCGTTGGTGCAAGTTTTCGGAAGAATGTAGAATGCCAATTATGGATCTTCGGAGCGAGGTGAGTCTCCTTTCTAATCTTGTGAGGGGGAATTTACCCCATAGGTGAAGTGATTGGTTATGTGCTCCTATTTGTGGGGGCTACGTACACACGAGGTGATGAGAGTCCGTGCGTAGCTACTATTATGCTATTGTCCAGGTAGTTAGGACCCATCATCGTGTTATTCTTGAACTAATTATGAACCCATCAATGACTTGGATTGTTTAAATCACCCTTGATTAGTAAACGAATTTAAAAAGATATTAAACATCATTTCCTAAATCGTTAAGCAGAGGATTGGTTTTATTTGGATAATTATTCCCTGATAAAATTTTAATTGGCTATCTGAGCATGTATCTTATGTGTACCTGCGTCGCATGAATGATTCGCGAGTGGGGTAATAGATCACATTAAATTAATAAATGGATTTCTAAAAAGACTTAAGCTTCATTTTCTCAAATTATTAAAGAGAATTGGCCTTTCTTGGATGATGCTCCCTGTTGACTTCTTGACTGATTGTCTGTCTGTGTATGTTTTTTTTGGAACGAGCCAAACGCCTCGACAGATTAATAGATGCATCTATAGGCGCGACGTCCACCCTCGGCAAGTGAACATTTATTTCTGTTGGATCGAGCCGTCGCCTCGGTATGATTTGTGCTTGCTTGTATTGCTACCTGGACTCATTTAAGTCATTACATGCCTCACTCTGGCTAGAGATCATCTTGTTAATAATGAAAAGAAATCTTGGAAAATTTCCTATGAAAGAATTATGTGTTTACTTGTTTCCTCTATCTGGATAAAAATCATGTTAGAAAATAAATCCACTGTTTCATATGTATATTGAGAATAAATAACCGTTAGACCATTAGAGTGTGTCAAAGTTGACCATCTCGTCTCTACCCCTTCGGGATTAGGCGGGACACTCACTGAGTACATGTTGATTACGTACTTATACTACACTTCTGTGCATTTTGTTGCACAGGTATATATACTTCTAGCAGCCTATTGAGCGTAGCAGCATGGATGACGCTGGGACTAGGTGAGCTACATCATTGAGGCGACCGCAGCTGGAGTAGTTCCTTCCAATGTACTGTATTTACTTTCCCTCCACTGTATTCCGGGCGGATGTTGTATTTTATTTCTCTTATCAGTAGTCACTCATGTACTTGTGACACCGGGTTACTGGGATGGTTTACAACGGGTTTGTACTAATTTTTATTATTTAAATTTGAATTCTAGTAGTGAACTTTTATTTATAAAAATGGAAGGAAAAACCTTAGATTTTCAAAAGTATTAAAAGAGGAATTAATTGATAAGTTAGTTGGCCGGCCTGACAGAGGTGTCCAGCGCCACCACGACTCTTAGTGGATTTTGGGTCGTGACAACATGGTATCAGAGCTCTAGGTTCCTAGCGGTCTCACGAGTCATGAGCAAGTCTTGTAGAGTCTCGCGGATCGGTACGGAGACGTCTGTACTTATCCTCGGGAGGCTGCAGGACTGTTAGGAGTACTTCCCTTCTTGATTTCTTTATCGTGTAGTTCGATTCCTTTGAGGCGTATGCCTTTGTTTTCTTCCTACTCAATCTTACGCGAGTGCTTGTTATAAATTTAAAATTGAAGGATTGTAATGGCACTACAAATGTGGTGCGGGATAATTTTCCTGGTATAGTTGATTGGGCTATTATTGTCGCACTTTGGAGGGATATTCTATTGTTTCAGCTCAGTAACAGAACTTCTAAGAGCCCTGAGGCTAGGCGTAGGTTGCCATGATGCTTATGAGCAATTATTCCGCAGTGTTGTTGTGATGGTGGGACATTTGCCTACGTGTCGGGCAGTGAATAAATTGAAGGGAGGTTTACTCAGTGCATAATCAAGGGATTCGGTATTTTATTCCAGGCAGGGGAAAGTCAAACGAACTGAGGATGGTCAAGAGTGGACTGGTAGAAGTAATGAAACGTGGTAATTGCAAGCGTGGTGGAGTTCTCCTCTATATTGGGGTGCTGTTGTCCTAATTGGACGTTCTAAGTTTGTCGGTGTCATAATCTGCTACAATCCACCCTTATGGCAGGATATTGTGAAATAATATTAGAGTTACAACTGTCAGATATCGCATGATGCGGTGGTTTAATATCGAATCAGAATTTCTAATGTTGACGGCTCGATAAAGATGACCTTTGTAAAGGTTTAAAGTTAGCAGCAATGGTGGGTTCAAGTGCCACGAAGGTAGATTTCATTTAAGGCAACAATTAAGCAATAAAGTATGAGGAAAGACATGCGAGAAGTTTCAGGTGGTGTTTAAAACTTCTGAAAGGCCAAGTGTGAGGAGCAAGGTCGAGTGACCGATTAAGGAGATGAGTTCCGCCAAAGTGGGAGAGTGGCGAGGGTTACATATGGGCTTGGTAGTAGGATGACTACGCGCCTTAAAGAGAGTTGGATCGAATTAGGGATTTTAATGATTGGTGATTGAATCCTGCAGGTATGATGTGAAGTATGGGCTATTATGTGGTAGAAGATTGTTATGGCAGAAAAGAGCTGCTTGAAATGGAGGAGGGTGCAGCATAACCCTGAATTTGGAAGGATGTTGCTGTGCATTTAATTGGTGTCCGTGAGGGGTGAATGGACTTGTGCAACTGGAAGGTGAGCTCGGACTCAGGATGGGCTATTGGTGTCGTAGTGAATGTACCCCGTGCAGCGGCGTGGGAAGATATCGGGAGGTGATTCCTTTAGGTGGGTTATTCCCTGTGAGCAGGTTAGCGGTCGCGTGGTTGGCGAAGCTTCTGCAACGAATTATATTGGTTGTTCAACAAAGGGATCGGTCGCGCGAATGTGGATGATGACTCAGATTATGAAAGATGAGGATTTACAGGAAGATCCCGAGAGATTTTGATAATTGGTGGCGCGAGGTTAAGTCAATAAGAGGTAAAAAGGTCGGGCGAACTCAAGAATGGTGAAATGATGGCTTCAAGCTAAGTGGGAGAGTCCCACCGCTTATGATTGGGATGTATGATTAACTACTTGCGTGATTTCTAGTTATTAGCATATTGATGGGTTAATTTAGCTACGAGAAAAGACCATAATTAGTAAATTTAGCGGAGGAATTATTAAGGATGTGCTATGGTTAGCCTTATGGGCTCATGTTCGAACTTGGGAAAAGATTTAAGATTTATGCCTTGTATAGAAAGGGGTTAAAAGGGGAGTGACTCGGCCAGGTGCTTCATTGAGAGGGTATTAATGCGCTAGAAGATTTATGGAGTGAATTATATTCGGGACCAAGTCAGATCAGGTGGCTCTCAATAACTGTCCTAGTGAATTTTGAAGTTAAGGTGTGGTGCCTAATGATTTCGAGCCTATGAGTACAGTTAAGAATCAAGCTTTGTAGCAGCTTATGAGAAGGTGCCTAGAATGTTCTATGATATTTTTGACTTGTAGCATTTGAGTGTTATGAAATAGCTCGTGGGAATTGAGACAGCCTAGTCTCGTGATTCAAGGTCACTCGGTGTAAGTGCAGATGGAGTATGTTATGTGTTGAATGGAGTTAGCATTATTTTTAAGTCAAGCAAGGATAAATGGGAAGAAGGTAGAATGATTAGCCATAGTTGAATTGGAACATTGGGGACAACGATCAGTTCATTTCGTGTGATCAAGCTATGTGTATGATTTATGGCGGTATGTGTGAGGCTTATCGGCCGTCGTACTTGATGTTATTCAGAAGCATTCTTCTGTTATGGCTTGTTAAGTGGAAGCGAATTTCAGAAGGGCTATGGTGGCTTGGACCACTACTTGCAGATTTGCATATCCTACGTTTACGAGAATTTACCTGTGTGTTGCTATGATTCTCCTGAAGTGAGCTAAGTGAAAAGTTTGTATACGATAAAGTGTTAAGATATTAATGATTTTAGAGTTATGATGAAAATCGTGTTCTATCGTATTTTGGCACGTTGGGTGCGGTGAGAGGTATGGAAATGTGAAGTGAAGATCAAGATTGCAGTTCGGTGTCGACAAGGATGTCATGGGACCGGATGAGCAAGGAAAGGGTTGAATGATTAGAGTAAATTGGTATTGTCCTTAGCGTCACCTGAGATCGATGTGTTGTGGAAGAGATTTTGCATCCTGGTTAAGGATTCTGGATCGCTTTTCAGCATTAGTGCGTCCGATGGTTTAGATGTGCGGACCTGTTATTTATTTCGGAAGGTTGTGGGAGCGTGTCCCATGGGAAGATTGTATAAGTGTGACATGTAGTCACTTGATTAGCTAAAGATTTAAACCAACTATGAGGATTGTGGTAATATCATTAATTTGAGAATTTATGCATGGAGGGCACTTTTTATATTGGGTTATGAACTGAGGAGGTTGCTCTGGTTATGGTGGTTATTCGTACGTGATGTGAGGCAAAAAGGAGTTACTACGGACCTTTGAGAGGTCATTAGACAAATTGTTGCAATCAGAAATCGGCTTGAGATCGGTGGATTGATTTATATGTGAACAGGGCTTTATATCAGGCCAGTGGTGTTCGTTTCAGCAAACGTTCCTTATGGAGGAACAGTCAAGGTGTTATTTTGTCATCAGCTATTTCAGGTGATGATGTATTGCGCAGTGGGAGTTATGAGACAGTTTATTAGAATTCTTATGTGTTGAGGTTTCGCGTTGCGATGATATTATGTGAGCAGGATGGCTCTTGAGATTTAGATCTTGTATCGCACCTCATTAGTGCTTGAGTTATGTAGCCTATAGCGCAATGTGTTTTCTCAGGGATGGTATTATGCACTTAGCGTGCTTGCGATCGAAATTCGATATTTTTATTATAATGAGCAGATTTAGCTCGAAGTGCAATATCCTTATGTGAGATCTATGTGCGGATCGGGTGGCACATCGCCATGGGTATGCTATTTAGATCGGGTTGCGCGCCGCAACAGTGTGATGTCGAGTCTGGTTTTTCTATATGCTATTTCTTTGTGTGTTTCGCTTCCTATCTTTTAAAGAAAGTCCGAACTAGTGCGGGGGTTAGGTAATTCCTTCCAGAGTTTGATTTCCATTTGTGTTGTGTTCGGATTGGTGGCCTATTAGCACATTGTGGCATCATATGAGACTTGTGATCACGTTCGAAGTGGCTTATTACCTGAGCAGTTTGTACTGGGTAAGATGAGATTGTGGGATTTAGGATCAGTGCAATCTGATTATGTGAAGTATATTAAGGAGCGAAGATCATTATTTGGTTCAGAATGTGGTAATGTTTCTTGTCAGAAGTATCGACTCGATGATTTGTTGACTCAGCAGTTGATTATGAATTTTGGCCTCTCATCCGTCATGACGGTATTGTAATTGTTAGAGTAAGACATATGTAGGTCATGAGGTGCAATGGGAGCATCGGATTCGTGAAATTTTGATTAATTCAAACGGAAATGTTATTGTGGTCCTATGAGTAAAGTGATGCAAAGTGTGAATTCAGCAGAGTTATGCAGTCATGTTTGAGTACAGCGTATAGTGATTAATACCATGATCGTATGTTAGAAACAGGCCTGGCATAGAATTCCGGATGTTGGAATTGGGAACTTATTTGCTTATTTGCTTGAATAAAAATGGAATATCTTCAGAACTTATCGAGCTAATGTGCTCAACTGAATTGTGATAGCACGGGAAGGTGCATGAGGTGCCGAACAGTAATTTCAGACTACTCCAGTGTAGTTCTCAGCACATTCGAGGATGAACGTATGTTTAAGTGGGAGAGAATGTAAAGACCCGACCGGTCATTTTGATAGCGCGTCGTTCGTCAGTCTGAGGCCATAAGCAGCTTCATTTAAGGTATTGTGACTTGTTCGCATGGTCGAAATTTAAATTCAGGAAGATCGGAGTTAAATTTAAATGAAAATTCTCATTTGAGAAGCTTAAAGTTGAAAGAATGAATTAGGATTGGAATTTTGAATAAACAACCTCAGAATCATGATCTGAAGGTTCCAGCAGGTTCATATGATGATTTCAGACTTGGGCGTATGCCCGGATTGGGTTTTGGGTAACCCGGGAGCGTTTTGGTGCCTATTGTGGAAGTTAGAATTTTAGAAGGAATTTCTTAAGTTTTGCTTGGAGTGCATTTCAGCGTTATCGATGTCCGTTTGGGATTCCGAGATTGGGATTAGCTCCGTATGGTGATTCTGGAGTCGGGAGCAATATCGGAAGTGAATTCGGAGGTCCGTAGGTCCTTTTGGAGCAATTTGGCTAAAGTTAGAATTTTAAGGTTTTTGAGAAGTTTGACCGGAGGTTGACTTTTTGATATCGGGGTCGGAATATGATTCCGGAAGTTGGAGTAGGTCCGTAATTTCAAATATGACTTGTGTGCAAAATTTGAGGTCAATCGGACGTGATTTGATAGGCTTAAGCATCGGAAATAGAAGTTGGAAAGTTCAAAGTTCGTAAAGCTCGAATCGGGGTGTATTCATGGTTTTAGCGTTGTTTGACATTATTTGAGGCTTCGAGCAAGTTCGTAATGTGTTATGTGATTGGTTGGTATGATTGGTTGGTGTCCCGGGGGCCTCAGGTGGATTCTGGGTGGTTAACGGATCGAAATTGGAATTTGGAAGAGGGCTGAAGGCATCTGGTTGCTGGTATTTTCGCTTCTGCGGTTGGTTGGCCGCAGAATCGGCACCGCAGATGCGAACGGGGTGCCGCAGATGCGGTTTTTGGTCCAAAGCTTGAGGATCGCAGATGTGATATAAATTTCGCAGAAGCGGAACCGCATCTGCGGAATGGGCATCGCAGAAGCGGAATATGGCATGTTGGAGAGGACCGCAGATGCGGTCAAAGTTCCGCAGAAGTGGGACCGCATATGCGGAGAGCGGATCGCAGAAGTGAAAATGGGGGGTTCAGTGGCAACCGCAGAAGCGGCTTGTCTTTTCGCTAAAACAGAACCGCATAAGCGGTTATATTTCCGCATGAGCGAAAGCAGCTGGGGCAGTGTAATGTTTTAAGTTCGGGGTTGAGCTCATTTCAACCCCATTTTTCTTCCATTGGAGTCGATGGGGATTAGCTTGAGGATGCCATTTTCGTCACTCGTCATGAGTTAAGTAATTTATGCTACCTTTGAGTTAAATACAAGGTTTATACATCGATTTAGGCATGGAAATTAGTATAAAAATTGGGGTTTTGGTGGGAAACCTAGAAAATCATATTCTTGGAATTTAGCCACGATTTTGAGTATGGACTTAAGAGAAAATTGTATATTTGAGTTCCTAAGGCATGGATAACCTTTATCTTCGAGAAAATTTGGATTCCGGGCACGTGGGCCCGAGGGCATTTTTGTCAACTTTTTGTTCGGGGTTAGGAATTGTTATAAATTGGACTGTAAAGTATAGTTTAGCATATATTAATGGATTTATACGATCGTTGGCTAGTTTTGGAGCATTGTATATTGGTGAAAGTCCTCCGAAGAATGTAGTATGCCGATTATGGATCTTCGGAGCGAGGTGAGTTTCCTTTCTAATCTTGTGAGGGGGAATTTACCCCATAGGTGAAGTGATTGGTTATGTTCTCCTATTTGTAGGGGCTGCGTACGCACGAGGTGATGAGAGTCCTAGCATAGCTACTATTATGATATTGTCCGGGTAGTTAGGACCCATCACCATGTTATACTTGAACTAATTATGAACCCATCGATGACTTGGATTGTTTAAATCACCCTTAATTAGTAAACGAATTTAAAAAGAGATTAAACATCATTTCCTAAATCGTTAAGCAGAGGATTAGTTTTATTTGGATAATTATTCCCTGATAAAATTCTAATTAGATATCTGAGCATGTATCTTATATGTACCTGCGTTGCATGGATGATTCACGAGTGGGGTAATAGATCACATTAAATTAATAAATAGATTTCTAAAAAGACTTAAGCTTCGTTTTCTCAAATTATTAAAGAGAATTGGCCTTTCTTGGATGATTGCTCCCTGTTGACTTCTTGACTGATTGTCTGTCTGTGTATGTTTTTTTGGAACGGGCCGAACGCCTTGGCAGATTAATAGATGCATCTATAGGAGCGACGTCGACCCTCGGCAAGTGAACATTTATTTCTGTTGGATCGAGCCGTCGCCTCGGAATGATTTGTGCTTGCTTGTATTGCTTCCTGGACTCATTTAAGTCATTACATGCCTCACTCTAGCTCGAGCTCATCTTGTTAATAATGAAAAGAAATCTTGGAAAATTTTCTATGAAAGAATTACGTGTTTACTTGTTTCCTCTATCTGGATAAAAATTATGTTAGAAAATAAATCCACTGTTTGATATGTATATTGAGAATAAATAACCGTTAGACCATTAGAGTGTGTCAAAGTTGACCATCTCGTTTCTACCCCTTCGGGATTAGGCAGGACACTCACTGAGTACACGTTGATTACGTACTTATACTACACTTCTGTGCATTTTGTTGCACAGGTATATATACCTCTAGCAGCCTATTGGGCGTAGCAGCATGGATGACGCTGGGACTAGGTGAGCTGCATTATTGAGGCGACCGCAGCTGGAGTAGTTCCTTCCAATGTACTGTATTTACTTTTCGTCCACTGTATTCCGGGCGGATGTTGTATTTTATTTCTCTTATCAGTAGTCACTCATGTACTTGTGACACCGGGTTTTTAGGATGGTTTACACGGGTTTGTAATAATTGTTATTATTTAAATTTAAATTCTAGTAGTGAACTTTTATTTATAAAAATGGAAGGAAAAACCTTAGATTTTCAAAAGTATTAAAAGAGGAATTAATTGATAAGTTAGTTGGCTGGCCTGACAGAGGTGTCTGGCGCCACCACGATCCTTAGTGGATTTTGGATCGTGACACTTATCATCATGATGCAACAGGACTCGAACCCAATGTCTTCTTCTTATGGTACGCTGGGACTTGAACCCATCGTCTTACTCTTAACAGATGTCATAATATGCCAAAATGTACTATGACTCACCCTTGAGCTTTTAATTATGGGGTACTTTGACAATATTGCACTGAAGGTCACAACAAATATAAAAAGCATCGTAAATTACTTACGTTTAATCTACAATATTGTCTTTTTTTTAGTATCATTTTTATGGAAATCAAATTTCTAATTCAAATGCCTTGTGTCATCGCATACTTTCCATCAATTGCCAAAAGGTGAGTGCCCAAGAACACGTATATAACACAAGCAAATCAAAAGATTGGCTGCAATAACACAAAAACTTAAGTCATTTATTTCACATGACAACCAGTCTAATGTAAAAAAGGAAAAAGTGTTAGATTCCACTTGGCAGAAAAATAATCATGGCAAAATAAATGATTTTGAGATTAGTAAAGATAAAAATAAAAATATGAATAAGCTACAAAGGTGAAAACTTATCTTCTATTAGTATCCAACCCATTGGCTTCAATCTTCATTTTGTTTTATAGCCATAGAATTGTGGTATAAGGATAGCAAAACGCACAGTCTATGCCTATATGGTGGTGTACGAAAATAGGAGCACAGTCATGCTGATAACATATTACAAAACATAGCTCAAAGTAATAATATAAGACAAAAAGATAGACAACAGTGTAGAGAGAAAGAGAGAAGAGAATCTATTTCTTCCATGAATTCAAGTGTCTACAATGTGATACCCAAACCCTCTATTTATATGATGATATAGGTAATACAAAGGGATGCCATAAACATAGGGGAAGATCATGGAGGTGTGAGAGTTACATCCATAATGGTAAGAAGTAGTGGGATGTTAATGGAGAAGAGTAGTAGATGTTATTCCCTTAGAAGCTATGGACATCTACAATAATCAAGTATTTCATAACAGTATTATATTAAAAGCACGAAGGCCCTTAATCGTTCGCTTTTTTTTTTACCCTTTAAAACATAGAGTTCCCATTGAACAATATAGTAATTTAAGTATTTCATTAATATTTAATAAAAATTGAACAAGTTTTGAATGTTCACGATATTATTCGGTAAATTTTTCCTGAATTATTTGTTATTAAATTTTGCTTTATTTATTTATTATAATTTTTCTTCATACTTCTTACATGAGGAAAGTTAATAATTTTGTCATGACCCGAACCCCCATCGTGATGGCGCCCAACACATTGTTATGCAAGGCCGACCATTCAACAATAACCCCAACTTATGGTGGTTCAAGAATTCAAACACAAATATTAAATTACTAAACCATTTTATCGAAAATCTATAAATACGGAGTAATGTACTGAAATCCAACAAAATACAGGAATATAAACCCAAAATAGGATCCGGTGTCACGATCACGAGCCTCTAATACAGAGTGTTATCATATAACAAGACTGTCTAAGAAGCACTGAGTAATGAAAGATAGGGATAGGAGGGAAGGATCAACGCTGCGACGCCATGCAGCTACCTCGATGCTCCCGATGAAATGCTGCTCCGCTAGACAGGTCCTCCCTCAACCTGTGATGTACCTAGATCTGCACACAAGGTGTATGGAGTAAAGTGAGTACTCCAACTCAGTGAGTAATAAGCATAAATAATAGCTGAAGGTAAGAAATCACTAAAAAACACAAGGCAACTACAACAGGCAGTACCAAACCTTTAACAGTAAAACCGACAAGTCCATGAAGTAACAGCAAGAAAGAACCATGACAGGTAACAGGTAAGAAATGATGCAAGAATGTAATGCAATGTAAATTCCGGTACACTCAGGTACCTACTGAGGCGTGCAGTTTGAGCCAACCATATGGTTTTACAACAACGACGCTCACTGGAGGTGTGTACAGACACCGGAGGGGCTCTTACAGCCCAAGCGCAATAAACATGCCATCTCGTGGCACCAACCAGGTCCTCGGCCTCAACATCATATACTGCTGCTGCGACGTGTAGCCCGAGCCATCCATAAATCCAGAAATCAATATAAGCCCCTCGGGCACTTTTAAATCAGTAATCCACTGCCCAAAATATCATTTAAATATCATTTGAGTTTTCAAGTTTAGAAAAAAAGGGCTGAGTTTGCAAAATAGTACTTAAAACCTTAGAATGAGGTTAAACAATATGCAAAGTATGCAAAAACCAGTGAAATCAATCACTGAAGGATTCAAATAACCGGCACGAAGCCCAACACAACAGTCAAATCCAAGTAACGATTATTTCCAACAAGTTCTAGTAGAAAAACACAATAAAACATCAATAGGACGGACCAAGTCACAATCCCCAATAACCAACAACACCGCACTCGTCATATAGTGTGTGCCTCGCCTCAATATAGCAGTATGATGTGAAATTCCGGGGTCTAAAACCCTCAGTTCATCATTTACACCCATTACTCACCTCAAGTCGGCCCAAAGTCTAGCTCGCTATGCCTTTTCCTCTCGAATTGACCTTTTCGTGCGTCAAATCTGATCAAAACCACAAGGAATACAGTACAATAGGCTAAGGGAATATAACCAAATCGAAAAGACTAAAAAAACATCAAAATCACGAAGTTGGCAAAACCCGAGCCCCGAGCCCACTTCTCGAAAAATTATAAAATTTACATCATCGGATACCTCGTCTCGCCACGAGTCCATGCATATCGAATTTATCAAAATCGGAGTCCATTTGACACCTCAAATCCCCGTTCTAGACTCTCTTAAGTTCAAGCCCTAAACCACCATTTTTGACCTTTGATTCCTTGATTATTCAGTCTAAATCCATGTTTATACACCATAAAATCGAATTCTAAGTCCAAGGGTCCATACCTGATTCAAGCCCTCAAAGTCCTCAAGGTTCGGAGTCCAAAATGTTACTCTTTCAGAAATTCGCGAAGAAGATAATTCTCACTTAACTGCCAGTTATTTCCGCTTCTGCGGATCCAATACCGTTTTTGCGACTCCCGCTTATGCGGTCAACGTCAATTTTGTGGACTTTTGACTTTAGGCCACTTTTCGCTTCTACGGTCCCAAATCGCATCTGCAGGACCGCTTATGCGATCCAATATCCCTCTTATGCGTAACCTGGCAAGGGACAAGACTTCTGCTTCTGCGCTCCTCAAACCGCTTCAGCGAGACCGCACCTGCGGTCCCATAACTGTAGGTGCGAAACCAACAGATACCAGCAACTTGAACCTGCAATTAAACTCTAAAAACCTTCCATTCAACCACCCGACTTCACCCCGAGGCCCCCAGGACCTCAACTAAAAGCACAGACATGATCAAATACCCCATTCAAACTCGTTCCAATCTTAAAAACACATATAACAACACAAAAATCCTCATTTCCCATCAATTTCAAGCCCGAGTTCTTCAAATTCTTCCGAAACTCACATTCAACCAAAAACCCAACCGAATCACCTGAAATTTTGCACCCATATACAAAATCACCTAACGAAGCTACTGCAACTCTCGGAATTCCATTCCGAGCCCCGGATCAAAATCCCACCTACCAACCGAAATTTGCCAAAATACTAACTTCGCCAATTCAAACCTAATTCTACACCGGACCTCCAATAATCAATTCCGATTGCACTCCTAAGTTACAAATCATCCTCCGAAGCTAACTGAATCACCGAAAATCACATCCGAGCCTTCTAACTCATTAGTCAACATCCTGTTGACTTTTCCAATATAAGCCTTCCTTAAAGAGACTAAATGTCTCATTTTCTACCAAAACAAAACCAATTCGACTCTAACTCACCAAATGCCGATAATGAAACATGAAGAAGCAATAAATGGGGAAAACTGGGGGTAACACATGAGACGACGGCCCGGGTCGTCACATCCTCCCCAACTTAAACAAACGCTCATCCTCGAGCGTGTCAAGAAACCTACCTGAAGCCTCAAATAGGTGAGGATATCTGCTCCGCATCTCCTGCTAGGTCTCCTAGTTAGCCTCCTCCACGGGCCGACCTCTCCACTACACCTTCACCGAAGCTATTTCCTTTGATCTCAACTTTTGAACCGGACGACCCAAAATAGCCACTGGCTCCACATCATTGGTCAAGTCATCATCCAACTGAACCGTGCTGAAATTTAACATATGAGACGGGTCCCCAACATACTTCTGGAGCATAGAAACATGGAATACCGAACAAACCCCCGACAAGCTGGGTGGCAAGGCAAGCATATAGGCCACCTCCCCAATCCTCCTAAGTATCTCAAAAGGCCCAATGAACCGCGGACTCAGCTTCCCTTTCTTCCCAAACATCATAACGCCCTTCATGGGTGAAACCTTGAATATGACCTTCTCGCCCACCATATAAGATACATCTCCAACCTTCCGGTTCGTATAACTCTTCTGACGCGATTGAGCTATGCGAAGTCTCTCCTGGATCACTTTCACATTCTCTAAGGCATCCTGGACCAACTTTGTCCCCAATAATCTAGCCTCGCCAGGCTCAAACCAACCAACTGGAGATCTACACCGTCTCCCATATAAGTCCTCATATTGCGCGATCTGCATACTAGATTGATAGCTGTTGTTGTAAGCAAACTCTACAACTCAGCCCAAGAACCTCCGAAATCAATAACACAGGCACACAACATATCTTCCAATATCTGAATGGTACGCTCGGACTGCCCGTCCGTCTGAGGATGAAATGCTGTGCTCAACTCTACCTTTGTACCCAACTCCTGCTAAAAAGTCCTCTAAAACTAGGAGGTAAACTGAGTACCTCTATCTGAGATAATAGAAACTGGGACCCCATGCAACCGAACAATCTCCCGGATGAAAATCCCTGCCAGCCGCTCCGAAGAATAGGTAGTACACACCGGAATGAAGTGCGCGAACTTGGTCAGCCGATCCACTATCACCCAAATCGAATCAAACTTCCTCGAGGTACGAGGGAGACCACTCACAAAATCCATAGTAATCCTCTCCTACTTCCACTCTGGAATATCCATCCGCTGAAGTACACCACTGGGCCTTTTATGCCCATATTTGACCTGTTGACAGTTGAGACACCGAGCTACATAACTCACAATATATTTCTTCATTCTCCTCCACCAGTAGTGCTGCCTCAAATCCTGATACATCTTCGCGGCACCCGGATGAATGGAATACCGCGAGCTGTTGGCCTCCTCTAATATCAACTCCCGAAGCCCATCCATATTGGGCACGCAAATCCGGCCCTGCATCCTCAACTCGCCATCATCATCAATAGACACATCTCTGGCATTATCATGCTGGACCCTATCCTTAAGGACAAGCAAATGCGGATCATCATACTGGCGCTCTCTAACGCGGTCATATAAGGAAGACCGAGAAATCACACAAGCCAACACCCGAATAGGCTCCGAAATATCTAACCTCACCATCCGATTGGCCAAAGACTGGACATCAACTGCAAAGGGCCTCTATCCAACTGGAATGTACGCCAAACTACCCATACTCACCGCCTTCCGGCTCAAAGCATCAGCCACTACATTGGCCTTCCCCGGATGATACAGAATGGTAATATCATAGTCCTTGAGTGACTCAAGCCACCTACGCTGCCTCAAATTAAGGTCCTTCTACTTGAACAAATGCTGAAGACTGTGGTGATGTGTAAACACCTTACAGGATACTCTATATAAGTAGTGCCTCCAAATCTTCAAAGCATGAACTATAGCAGCCAACTCTAAGTCATGCACAGGGTAGTTCTTCTCATGAGGCTTCAACTGACGGGAAGCATATGCAATAACTCTACCTTCCTACATCAACACACATCCGATCCCAACTCTCGAGGCATCACAATACACTGTGTAAGAACCTGAAGCTGATGGCAGAACCAACACTGGAGTTGTGGTCAAAGCTGTCTTAGCTTCTGAAAGCTCTCCTTGCACTCGTGCGACCATACAAATGGTGCACCCTTTTGCGTCAACTTGGTCAAGGGCGAAGCAATAGATGAAAAACCCTGGACAAACCGTCGATAATAACCCGCCAAACCGAGGAAATTCCAAATCTCTGTGGCTGAGGACGGTCTAGGACAACTCTGCACCGCCTCTATCTTCTTCGTATCAACCTGAATACCATTACTGGACACCACGTGCCCCAGGAAATCCACAGAACCTTGCCAGAACTCTCACTTGGAGAACTTTGCATAAAGCTTCTCCTCCCTCAATCTCTGTAATACCACTCTCAAATGTTGTGCGTGCTCCTCCTGGCTACGCGAGTACACCAGGATGTCATCAATAAAAACAATCACAAATGAATCTAGATACGGCCGAAATACACTGTTCATCAAGTGCATGAATACGGCTGGGGCATTAGTCAACCCAAAGGACATAACCAGAAACTCATAGTGCCCATAATTCGTCCTGAAAGCAGTCTTCATAATATCTGAATCCCTAATCTTCAGCTGGTGATATCCTGAACGGAGGTCAATCTTGGAGAATACCCTTGCCCCCTGGAGCTGGTCAAACAAATCATCAATACGGGGTAGGGGATACTTATTCTTCACTGTCACCTTGTTCAATTGCCTGTAGTCAATGCACATTCTCAATGTGCCATCCTTCTTCTTCACAAACAAGACCGGTGCACCCCACGGTGACACACTCAGACGAATGAACCCCTTATCTAGGAGCTCCTGAAGCTGATCCTTTAGTTCTTTCAACTCCGCTGGTGCCATGCGATACGGAGGGATAGAAATTTGCTGAGTGCCTGGCACCAGATCAATTCCAAAGTCAATGTCCCTGTCCGGCGGCATGCCCGGTAGGTCTGCTGGAAACACATCAGGGAAATCCCTCACAACGGGGACGGAATCAAGACTAGGAGTCTTGGTTCCAACATCTCTCACGAAAGAAAAATACGATAGACAACCCTTCCCAACCATCCCCTGGGCCTTTAAAAAAGAGATTACCCTGCTAGGAACATAGTCAGTCATACCATGCCAGACAATCCTCGGAACACCCGGTATGGCCAATGTGACTGTGTTAGCATGACAGTCTAGAATAGATGTCATGGAGATAGCCAATCCATGCCCAGAATCACATCAAAATCTACCATGATCAACATCAACAAGTCAACTCGGGTCTCTAGACCCCCAATTGTCACTAGACAAGACCGATACACATGGTCTACAATAATAGTATCACACACCGGGATAGATACATGCACAGGTAAAGCAAGACACCCACGGGTCATACTCAGGTGATGAGCAAAATATGAAGACACATAGGAATAAGTAGAACCAGGATTAAACAAGACAGAGGCATCTCTATGGCAGACTGAGATAATACCTGTGATAACAACATCTGATGCAATGGCATCCCTCCTATCTGGGAGAGCATAGAATCGAGCTTGGCCGCTGCCAGATCAGTCTCCACCCCTAGGGCGGCCCCTGGCTGCCTGGCCCCCACCCCTACATAACTGGAGGGTGCTGAAGTAGATGGAGTAGAAGACGAGGGCTGATCCCTCTACTGAAATCGACCACCACGACGTTGAGGACACTCCCTCTTCATATGGCCAAACTCACCGCACTCGTAGCAACTGCCTGGTGCTAGAGAAGAGGACTAAAGGGAACCCCTCGCTGCCGAAGAGCCCTAGGCTGAAGAGGCATGAGAAGAACTCTGTGCGGGAAGGGCACTAAGTGAAGGCAGGCCCCGCTGAAGTCCCTGATGGCCACGGCCTGAAGAAGCCCCATTATACTCAGGGCGAGCTGACTAAGGAGTCCTGAAGGAACGACCTCTACCACGCTGGAACTGGCCCCTAGGCGGAGCACCACTGAAACTTCCTAAACCCCGAGGCCTCTTGGCCTCCCTCTCCTTACGCTCCCTATGGCTAACCGTCTCAATATCACGAGCAATGTCAACTACCTCCTCGAACGAAGCACCCAAAACCTCTCTCTGGTCATCAAAATGCGGAGTGAATAGTTGAGGCCATCCACAAACCTCCTAATCCTCTCCCGATCTGTTGGGATCATCCAAGTAGCATAACGGGCTAGCTGTGAAAATCTCATCTCGTACTCGGTCACAGATATGTCCCCCTGAGTCAACCACTCAAACTGACGACGCAGCTCCTCCCTGCGAGACTGCGGTACATACTTCTCCAGAAAGAGAGTGGAGAACTGCTGCCATGTAAGGGGCACTACACCAAGAGGCCTACACCTCTTAAAATCCACCCACCCTGTAAATGCGGCCCCTGAGAACTGGAAATTGGTAAAAGACACTCCACTCAACTCTATAATCCCTGCGGTGTGAAGCATACGTTGACACTTGTCAAGAAAACCCTGTGCATCCTCGCCCTCAGGACCACTGAACACCGGAGGCTGGAGCCTACCGAACATCTCAAGACGACGCTGCTCATCGTCTAGCATAGCTGGAACCACATAGTCGGGAGCTGGTGCAAATGGTGCAACTGGAGCTACCGGCTGAGCTGGGGCTGCTCCCGGTGTCTCTAATCCCTTAACAACCTACTTAGGTGTGCGAGCAGCGGGGGTCTGATGACCTCCCCTGGTCTGTGAGGTAGCTGCTACAGTATTGGCTGAGACTTCCTGAGCCAGGCCAGTGCAAACGGATAATATCTGAGCCAAGGCCTCCAGGAGGCCAGGAATCACAATGGGCATCGCTGGTGCCTGCACAGGTGCTGCTGGAGCATCTACAACTGGAGGCTGGTCCTGAACCGGGGCAGCTGGTGGATCTACATGTGCTGCCCTCGCTGGTCTGCCTCGATCACGACCACAACCGCGTCCACAGCCACTAGTGGGTGGTACTGGTGGTCGCCCGCCACGTCCGGTAGCATGAGTTCTCGCTATCTGTGACAGAATAGAATACAAAAATTTAGTTCTCGGATCATCAAAGTCGCACGACAAGAATTTGAAGAATATGAAGTTTTCCTAAAGGTTCTGCAGCCTCTCAAGGGTAAATACAAACGTCTTCGTACCAATCCGCGAGACTCTACTAAACCGGCTCATGATTCGCGAGAGCAAGTAAACTAGGCTCTGATACCAACTTGTCATGACCCGAACCCCAGTCGTGATGGCGCCCAACACATTGTTAGGCAAGCCCGACCATTCAACAATAACCCCAACTTATGGTGGTTCAAGAATTCAAACACAGATATTAAATTACTAAACCATTTTATCGAAAATCTATAAATACGGAGTAATGTACTAAAATCCAACAAAATACGGGAATATAAACCCAAAACAGGATCCGGTGTCATGATCACGAGCCTCTAATACAGAGTGTCATCCTATAACAAGACTGTCTAAGAAAAACTGAGTAATGAAAGTTAAGGATAGGAGGGAAGGATCAAGGCTGCGAACACCATGCAGCTACCTCGATGCTCCCGGTGAAATGCTGCTCCGCTAGATAGGTCCTCCCTCAGCCTGTGATGCACCTAGATCTGCACACAAGGTGCAGGGAGTAAAGTGAGTACTCCGACTCAGTGAGTAATAAGCATAAATAACAACTGAAGGTAAGAAATCACTGAAAAACATAAGGCAACTACAACAGGCAGTACCAAACCTTTAACAGTAAAACCGACAAGTCCATGAAGTAACAATACAGAAAGAACCAAGACAGGTAACAGGTAAGAAAAGATGCAAGAATGCAATGCAATGCAAATACTGGTACACTCAGGTGCCTACTGCAGTGTGTAGTCCGAGCTAACCATATGTTTTACTTCGACGGTGCTCACCGAGGGTGTGTACAGACTCCGGAGGGGCTCCTACAGCCCAAGCGCAATAAACAAGCCATCTCGTGGCACCAGTCAGGCCCTCGGCCTCAATATCATATACCGCTGCTGCGACGTGCAGTCCGAGCCATCCATAAATCTAAAAATCAATAGAAGCCCCTCGGGCACTTTTAAATCAGTAATCCACACCCCAAAATATCATTTAAATATCATTTGAGTTTTCAAGTTTAGAAAAAGGGGTTGAGTTTGCAAAATAATACTTAAAACCTTAGAATGAAGTTAAACAATATGCAAATTATGCAAAAATTAGTGAAATCAATCCCTGAAGGATTCAAATAACTAGCACGAAGCCCAACAAAACAGTCAAATCCAAGTAACGATGGTTTCCAACAAGTTCTAGTAGAAAAACACAGTAAAACATCACCGGGACGGACCAAGTCACAATCCCCAATAACCAACATCCCCGTACTCATCATAGAGCGTGTGCCTTGCCTCAATATAGTGGTACGATGTGAAATTCCGGGGTCTCAAACCCTCAGGTCATCATTTACACCCATTACTCACCTCAAGCCGGCCCAAAGTCTAGCTTGATATGCCTTTTCCTCTCGAATTGACCTCCTCGCATGTCAAATATGATCAAAACCACAAGGAATATATTACAATAGGCTAAGGGAATATAACCCAATCGAAAAGACTCGAAAAATAGCGAAAATCATGAAGTTGGCAAAATCCGAGCCCCGGGCCCACTTCTTGAAAAATTATAAAATTCACATCATCGGATACCTCGTCTTACCACGAGTCCATGCATATTAAATTTATCAAAATCTGAGTCCATTTGACCCCTCAAATCCCCCTTCTAGACTCTCTTAAGTTCAAGCCCTTAACCACCATTTTTGACCTTTGATTCCTTGATTATTCAGTCTAAATCCATGTTTATACACCATGAAATCAAATTCTAAGTCCAAGGGTCCATGCCTGATTCAAACCCTCGAAACCCTCTTCAAAATCGCCTCAAAGTCCTCAAGGTTCGGAGTCCAAAATGTAACTCTTTCAAAAATTCACAAAGAAGATAATTCTCACTTAATTGCCAACTATTTTCGCTTCTGCGGATCCAATACCATTTTTTCGACTCCCGCTTATGCGGTCAACGTCTGCTTTTGCAGACTTTTCACTTAAGGCCACTTCCGCTTCTGCGGTCCCCAATCACATCTGCAGGACCGCTTATGCGATCCAATATCCCGCTTCTGCGAAACCTAGCAAGGGACAAGACTTCCGCTTCAGCGCTCCTCAAACCGCTTCAGCGAGACCGCACCTACGGTCCCATAACCGCATGTGCGAAACGAACAGATACCAGCAACTTGAACCTGCAATTAAACTCCAAAAACCTTCCATTCAACCACCCGAATTCACCCCGAGGCCCCCGGGACCTCAACCAAAAGCACAGACATGATCCAATACCCCATTCAAACTCGTTCCAATCTTAAAAACACATCTAACAACACAAAAATCCTCATTTCCCATCAATTTCAAGCCTAAGTTCTTCAAATTCTTCTGAAACTCACATTCAATCAAAAACCCAACCGAATCACCTCTGAATCACCTGAAATTTTGTACGCAAATCCAAAATTACCTAACGAAGCTGCTGCAACTCTCAGAATTTCATTCCGAGCCCCGAATCAAAATCTCACCTACCAACCGGAATTCGCCAAAATACTAACTTCACCAATGCAAGCCTAATTCTACACCGGACCTCCAAAAATCAATTTCGATCGCACTCCTAAGCCACAAATCATCCCCCGAAACTAACCGAATCGCCGAAAATCACATCCGAGCCCTCTAAGTCATTAGTCAACATCCGGTTGACTTTCCCAACATAAGCCTTCCTTAAAGAGACTAAATGTCTCATTTTCTAGCAAAACCAAACCAATTCGACTCTAACTCACCAAATGACGATAATGAAACATGAAGAAGTAATAAACGATGAAAATGGGGCGGTAACACATGAGACAGCCGTCCGGGTCGTCACAAATTTTTTCTCCTAAACTTTCGCTTCCCTTTACTCCACTGTAAATGACTTCTTTTGTTTGCATTAATTATTTGGTAAAAATTTTCTTCACGTTTCTTAGACAAGAAAAAGTAAATAAAAGAAATTTCCTACATTAGCTACTTGGTTCAATCTCATTAACTGACCGTATGTGTATTTGACTTGGAGTAGTAAATATTTGGTAATATTTTTGTACTGTAGAATAGTTAATAACTTTTTTCCTAAACTTTTACTACTTTGTTCAACTCTCTATAATGACTTTATTTGTTATGCAAGGAATGTAAATACCCACGTACACTAGGAAATTTTATAGTTAGATTGTCCATGAGCATATAATTTATTTTATGTGTCAAATTGTGTATCAAAATACTTTTATAAAAGATGCTACAATGTGACAAGTTAATCGTCAAACTATGTCCTATTCCAACACCGCAATTCCAAGTTTTATTTCTTTTACTAATATTAACCTTTTTTTCTATTTCGTATTTTGCAAGCACGTTTGCATGCACCGGTTTTTATTGTTGCATTAACAATTTATCTTTGTTGTTGCATTAACAACTTTTTATTATATAAGTTTTGTTTCATATTTTGGACGTGGCTAATTTCATATCTCACGTATTTACAAATTTAATGCAGTTTATTAAACAATTGCAATTCATTCACCACAGAAAATCAGTTAGACATTCGATCTAAGTCTTATTACTTAAATTAGTATTGCTTTTTTCTTTGTTATATGATTAAAAATACTTATTGCTATGCCAGCTCAAGTTGTTTGTTTTAAAAAAAATTAAAAATTAGACTATATGCTTTAATTCTGTGTAACATTAATGATTTGCATTATTTGCAATTGCCACGCGTGAATCACTGAGATTTTAATAATTACATCCGCTCAGGTAAAGAATCTTCCTTATATCATAAAAATAATCAATTATTGAATTAGTCACTTTGATAACTTATAAAACTCTTATACTTTATTTTAGGTATACCTGCAATGGCAAGTGAAAAGGAATTGTCAGACCAATATGTCCCAATAAATAGTCTAAGAGTATCTGATCCATGTTTGGTAATATGAGTGTTAGTTTAGGGAGTGGAATAGTAAAAGAATTCAACAATAAACAAATCAAGGCACCTGAAAAATTGTCACATCAGTTGATGAAGAGATAATTATTATTTTATATCAATGGTAATATAGATTATTTCATGTCTTTTCATATTATAGTTTTAACTATCAGATTAACTTAAGTAAAACTTTTTACATGAAACAAAAATTCACGGTACACTTTTTATGGTTATATTGAGATGTGAAAAAATTATTTACAACAAAACAAGATCTGAAAAAGCATGAAAGCTCTTAGTAAAATATCGTTTGCCTTTTTTACCATTTAAAAATAAATATTACATTGGCCAAAATTATAAAAATTTACTTTCCTAATATTTAGGATCTTGAAATAAATAAATTTTTTAGTTATTAAATATTTCTTTATTCAACAAAGTAGGAAGTCCTAATATTTAGAATTTTAAGTCAACCAAGATTTTATATATTAAATCCTTTCCTTGAAAAGTTGGTTGTCTAAATACGAAAAAAATAAAAATATGATTGAATCTGATTATAATATTTTATTGTAAAATTGAGGTTCGATGTTATTTATATTGCTGATCAAATCTCAGTAATGAGTGATTCAATGTAATTCAACTAAAATATTGCATATTAAATTATTTCTTTATTTAAAGCTATAATGAGCTAATATTAACAATTCGAATCAACAAAAAAATTATAATAATACTATTTTTGGTTGTTTGTAAATTATAATTACAACTGAATATAAAAACTGTAATTATTCAAAAATATTACCGTTTGTACGAAGTCTTAATATTTAAAAATATAAAATTAATATAATATAGATAATTAATATATTATTATTTTCGATGATGACCACTTATCAGAAGGTTTTGTTTTCCTTTCCATAAATAGGCTTTCCCAACGACAATAGGGATTCTTACTTGTTTTTCCATGATTTGAAAATTGAGTGGCAAATATATGATTTACTTTAAAATCATAAATAATAATTTATTCAAAGATTACATTATAGTTTTAACCTACAAATTGTTGCTTTATTTGGTTATTCAGATTGTATTTGCACAATAATCTATGAATCTGCACTTAACTCAGCCATGCTTACTATGTTTTAAACCCTTTAAATGATATTTTAAAGATATTTTGAGTTGAACACCATGTTTACTATTGCCTGAGGGGCTTATGAGATTCTGACTGAGTAAGGTCGAAGGCCTGTGTTGTGAGGATTACTTTTGGGTCGAGCTGCACGCCGCAACAATGATATACTAATTATGATAATAAGGCCGACGGCCTGTGATTGTACGCAACGAGGTGGCTTGTGATTGATATGAGGCCGAGAGCATGATTGTCATGATCCGAATTTCTCACCCTCGGGGGTCGTGATGGCGCCTACTCGTAAAAGCTAGGCAAGCCACACATTTAGAATCCATAAGTACTTTTATTTTAGATCCATTTTTACCAATTAATTTAGAAGGAATTTAATAATTAAACAACAGGAGAATTCATAATTTAGCGTAAGACTTAAACAAAATAAACCAAGATAATAAGGAAGATCCACATATGCCTCTACCCAGAACTGGTGTCATAATATTTATGGACTACTAAGATTTACTACATACAACCGTTTGAATGAGAGTGACATTGTCTGTCTCGAATAAAAGAGATAAACAGAATATAAATAAGGATAGAGGAGACACTGGGCCTGCGGACGCCTGCAAGGCTACCTCGGTGTCTCGGAGGACTGAAGGCTGGTTCCGAGCTATTATTGCTGTCCGGTACCTAGATCTGTGCAAAATAGCATAAAGTGTAGTATCACCAACACCGACCCTGTGCTATAAGTGCCTAGCCTAACCCCGGCGAACTAGTGACGAGGCTAGACAGGACCACCACATAAACCTGTGCAATTATATATAAATCTACAGTGGAAAATTTAACAAGAGTAACTATTTTAAATTGGGGAAGGGGGGGGGGGGAAGTGCTTCGAAGATAACAGATAAAGCAGAAAATTCAAGAGATTAATAATGAACAACAACAAATTATCTCTAACACCGATAAGGAAAATAAAAGCAGATTTCACTGTCTGTACACATCTCATCGCGGGCGTGCAACCCGGTCCTATTTCTCATTATTTTTGTGGTAGGCGTACCACCCGCTCCCATTTCATTATATCACAGTTTTTCCAAATGAAATTTAGTCTAATAAATGCAACAGTTAATACGAATTCATAAGACAACAAATACACAATAATTATGATTCACTGAGGAAAATAAATAATGACAAGTAGCAATTAATCATGGGATTTAAGAAGCAATTAGGAAATTTGGTATTTAATATGTCGAATGTCAAGTAGCAATTGAGTCATATAATCATGTAGAAATTATGGCATAAATTCAAGACATGACGTTGCACAAGGATACCTTGATTCAATAATAACAAGTAACACAACAAACAAGAAATATCAACATAAAGAATCACAGTAATAGTGGAATAAGATAATTAAATGCACTTGAACCGATAACAATAAGAAATCATAAACAACGGCAATAAGTGTACGACATCACCCTTCATGCTTTTACTCACATCCTCACCAAGAAATGATATAATAAAATGTGCATGGCATCACCCTTCATGCTTTAACTCTCTTTCCTCACATATAATCAATAGAATCGACATGGAATGGTACATCGTGCGGCACGACATCACCCTTCGTGCTTTACTCTCAATCGGCACGTAATGGTACATCGTTTGGCACGACATCACTCTTCATGTTTTAATACTCTTCCTCACAATAAGAAAACAATATACGACATCACCTTTCGTACTTTAACACTCTTCCTCACAGCAAGCAAATAATGAACGGCATCACCCTTCGTGCTTTAACACTCTTTCTCACCCAAACAACAATCACAAATAAGGGGCAAGGGAGTTAACAAGTTTATAATGGAGATCCCGGCAAGGGAACACAATTAAACAATTAATCCCGGCAAGGGCATAAACTCAACAATCTCAAAATCCCGGCAAGGGAACAATTTAACAACTCATTCTCTTCTTTCACTTTTATTTCATAATTTATATTATCACTTGAGCCAATGCTCCACAGATTTACTTATCTCATATACTTTTACAAATTTGTATTTCAACTCGAGCCAATGCTCCACGAAATTTAAAGATTACAATTTCCTTTCACACACTCTTTGCAACATATAGAAGTCATCAATCAAGCATGGAAGTTATAACAAAACCAAAATGTTCGCAATATAAGGACTCACGGTCATGCTAGACACCAATGTATAGATACTTGTCACCATGCCTATACATCGTACTCGACCAATTACCACATAGCAAATAAGACTCATTCCTATTTCCTCAAGCTAGGATTAGACCAAACACTTACATCGATGCCTTAAATTCCACTCAAACCTCAACTATCGCTTTACCCCGTGATTCCACCTCTAATCCGCTCGAATCTAGTCACAAATTACTCAATTACTTTAATAAAAACCAAATGAATCAATTTGAATGCATAAAAATAAATTTCCCAAGTTTTTTCCCAAAATTCCAAAATCACCCCCGGGCCCACGTGGTCACAACCCAAGGTTCGAACCAAAACCCGGTTACCTATTCCCCCACGAACTGAAATATATAATTTATTTTAAAATTAAACCTCAAATTGAGGTCTAAATTTCCAATTTTTAGAAACCTAGGTTCTACCCAAAACCCCCAATTTCACCCATGAAAATCA
Organism: Nicotiana glauca; assembly: GCA_026770625.1. Taxonomy (NCBI): domain Eukaryota; kingdom Viridiplantae; phylum Streptophyta; class Magnoliopsida; order Solanales; family Solanaceae; genus Nicotiana; species Nicotiana glauca. Next base: position 90,169 of record MU683647.1, read on the forward strand.
TAGATTTTAAGTGATGTTAATGATTGAAAGAATTAAGTAAAAATCGACTTACAAATAATTTGGAATGAAGCTTGTTCTTGAAAGATCGCCCAAAGGAGTTGTGTTTTGAAAATGGGGTGAAAAATGACTTAAAATCGACTAGGTATAAAAAATGCAGGTTGCAGATGTCGCAATTGCGAACTGGGGTTCGTAATTGCGAACCCCGAACATATATGGGAAATGCAAACCAAGGTTCGCATTTGCGAACCCTTCAGAAATAGCCAACCTTCACATTTGCGAACAAATTGTCACAAATGCGACATCGCATTTGCGAACATTACATCGCATTTGCGATACCTGGCCAGAAGGCAGCCCTTCCCATTTGCGAATATGGACTTGCATTTGCGGACCTTTGTACTTCACATTTGCGAAGAATGATTTCGCATTTGCGATCCTAGTCAGGTCTGGGCTGGTTTCGCATTTGCGAGTTCGCATTTGTGAAATGCGAAGCCTGCAGGCCTGTTCAACCCAGATTTTTTTCAAAGTTTAAAATGCACTCCGACGCGTATCCAAAACTCCCCCGAGCCCTCGGGGCTCCAAACCAAATATGCACACAACCTCAAAAATATCCTACAGACTTATCCGTGCGATCAAATCGCCAAAATAATATCATATACACCGAATTAAACCTCAAAATTCATAATTTCTTCCAAGTTTTTCATAAAACATCAAATTTCCATTTTAAGTCCGAAACAAGTCAAACGACGTCCGTTTTCCACCAAATTTTGTAGAAAGTGCTTAAATCACATATAAGACCTGTACCGGGCGCCGGAACCAATATACGGGCCTGATACCAATACGTTTTACTCAAATTTCATTTCAAATTCCCTTAAATATTTTCAGAAAATAATTTCACACAAAAATACATTTCTCGGGCTCTGGACCTCGGAATTTGATTCCGGGCATACGCCCAAGTCCCATATTTTCCTACGGACCCACCGGGACCGTCAAATCATGGTTCCGGGTCCGTTTACGTAAAATATTGACCAAAATTATATTTATTCATATTAATATCAAAATTTAGCATTTTTCACATAGAATTCATATTTAAGCTTTCCGGCTACGCGCCCGGACTGCGCACACAAATTGAGGTAACCCTAAATGAGGTTTTAAAGGCCTTGAAAGCACATAAAGAGTAAGAAAACAAGTGATGACCCTTTGGGTCGTCACATTCTCCACATCTAAAACAACTGTTCATCCTCGAACGGACAAAAGAAAGAAGTACTTGTGTCGGGGAAAAGGTGAGGATAACGACTCTGCATATCGGACTCGGACTCCCAAGTCGATGCCTCAGGGGGATGACCTCTCCACTGAACACGAACAGAAGGAAAAATCTTGGATCTCAACTGACGAACATGCCGGTCTATAATAGCTACCGGCTCCTCCTCATAAGACAAGTCCTTGCCCAGCTGGACAGTGCTAAAATCTAACACGTGGGCTGGATCGCCGTGATACCTCCGAAGCATGGATACATGGAAAAACTGGATGCACGGCTGATAATATAGGCGGCAATGCAAGTCTATAAGCCACCTCTCCCACTCGATCAAGAATCTCAAACGGACCAATGAATCTAGGGCTAAGCTTGCCCTTCTTCCCAAACCTCATCACACCCTTCATAGGCGACACTCAGAGCAATACTCGCTCGCCAACCATGAAAGCTACATCTCAATCCTTACGATCTGCATAGCTCTTTTGCCTAGACTGAGCTGAACGAAGCCTATCCGGAATGATATTGATCTTGTCCAAGGCTTCCTGAACCAAATCTGTACCTATCAACCGAGCCTCTCCCGGCTCAAACCATCCAACCGGAGACCGATACTACCTACCAAATAAAGCCTCATAAGGAGCCATCTGGATGCTTGACTGATAGCTGTTGTTGTAGGCAAACTCCGCTAAAGGCAAGAACTAATCCCACGAACCTCCAAAGTCAATAACACAAGCCCGGAGCATATCCTCAAAAATCTGAATAGTCCGCTCGGATTGCCTGTCCGTCTGGGGGTGAAATGTTGTGTTCAACTCGACCCGTGTGCCCAACTCTCATTGAACTGCTCTCCAGAAGCGCGAGGTAAACAGCGTACCCCATTCCAAAATAATAGATGTTAGCACACCATGAAGGCGAAAAATCTCCCGGATATAAATCTCAGCTAGTCTCTCGGATAAATAGGAGACTGCCACAGGAATGAAATGCGCTGACTTGGTCAGCCTATCCACAATGACCCAAACTACATCGAACTTCTTTCGAGTCAACGGGAGTCCAGTAATGAAGTCCATTGTGATCCTCTCCCACTTCCACTCGGGAAGTTCAATCCTTTGAAACAAACCACCAGGCCTCTGGTGCTCGTATTTAACCTACTGACAATTCAAACAACGAGCCACATATGCTACCATATAATTATTCATTCTACGCCACCAATAATGCTGCCGTAAATCATGATACATCATCGCAGCACCCGGATGAATAGAGTACCAGGAACTATGGGCCTCCTCTAATATCAACTCTTGAAGTCCATCCACATTAGGCACACATACTCGGCCTTGAAATCTAAAAACTCCATCATCATCTAAGGTAACTTGCTGGGCACCTCCACGTTGCACCATGTCTCTAAGGACACAAAAATAGGGATCATCAAACTGCCGATCACGGATACGCTCCAATAGTGAAGAACGAGCGACCGTGCAAGCCAGCATACGACTGGGCTCAGAAACATCCAGTCTCATGAACTGATTGGCAAAAGACTGAACATCCAAAGCAAGCGGCATCTGACTGACCGGAACATAAGCAAGACTGCCCATACTGGCTGACTTCCTACTCAAGGCATCGGCCACCACATTGGCCTTCCCCGGGTGATATAAAATTATGACATCATAATCCTTCAACAACTCCAACCACCTTCTCTGCCTCAAATACATCTCCTTTTGCTTGAACAAGTACTGAAGGCTCCTATGATCAATGAACACCTCACATGCCACGCCGTACAAATAGTGCCTCCAAATCTTCAATGCGTGAACAATAGCTGCCAACTCTAAATCATGCACTAGATAGTTTTTCTCATGAATCTTCAATTGCCTCGAAGCATAGGCAATAACCTTGCCATCCTGTATCAACACTGCACCAAGCCCAATACGGGAAGCATTATAATAAACTGCATAAGGCCCTGATCCTGTGGGTAAAACCAACACCGGTGCCATAGTCAGAGCTGTCTTGAGCTTCTGAATGCTCGCCTCACACTCGTCCAACCATCTGAACTGGCACCCTTCTGGGTCAATCTGGTCATTGGGGCTACAATAGATGAAAACCCCTCCACGAACCGATGATAGTAGCCTGCCAATCCCAAGAAACTCCGAATTTTTGTAGCTGATGGTGGTCTAGGCCAACTCTTGACTGCCTCAATCATCTTCGGATCAACCTGAATACCCTCTGCTCAGTCATGACCCAGGAATGTAACTGAACTCAACCAGAACTCACACTTAGAAAACTTAGCATATAACTGACTATCCTTCAGAGTCTAAAGAACCACTCTGAGATGTTGCTCATGCTCCTCCTGACTGTAGGGGTATATCAGAATATCATCGATGAAGACTATCACGAACGAGTCCAAATAAGGCCTGAACACTCAGTTCGTCAGATCCATGAACGCTGCTGGGGCATTGGCCAACCTAAATGACATGACCAAGAACTCATAATGGCCATATCGAGTGCGGAAAGCTGTCTTAGGGACATCGGATGTCCTAATCCTCAACTGATGGAAGCCTGATCACAAGTCAATCTTTAAAAATACCTTGGCTCCCTGAAGCTGCTCGAACAAATCATCAATTGTCCACAACGGATACTTATTCTTGATTATTACCTTGTTTAATTGCCGATAATCAATACATATCCTCGTTGTTCCATCCTTTTTCTCGACAAATAACACTGGCGCGCCCCAAGGCGAAACACTGGGTCTAATGAAATCCTTCTCTAGCAAATCCTGCAACTGGTCTATTAACTCATTCAGCTCCGGCAGGGCCATACGATATGAAGGGATAGAAATGGGCTGAGTGCCCGGAGCCAAATCAATATACAAATCAATGTCCTTGTCGGGTGGCATACCCGGCAAGTTTGAAGGGAAGACATCAGGGAACTCCCGAACAATGGGCACAGAATCAATAGAAGGGACCTCAGTACTGGAATCACGAATATAAGCCAAATAGGCCAAACACCCCTTCTCGACCATACGCCGAGCCTTCACATACAATATAACACTACGGGTAGAATGACCAGGAGTCCCTCTCCACTCTAAATGAGGCATACCCAGTAAAGCTAAGGTAACAGTCCTGGCATGACAGTCCTAGATAGTGTGGTAAGGTGATAACTGGTCCATCTCCAATATAACCTCAAACCAACCATATCTAGAAGAAGCAAATCTATATGAGTCTTTAAACCACCAATAACCACTATATGTGAACCATGGACGCAATCCACCACAATAGAATCACCCATCAGCGTAGACACATAGACAGGGCACCCAAAGAATCACTAAGCATGACTAGATACGGCGCATAATAAAATCGAAGCTTCTCTACCACATACTAGAACAATACCTGCACCTCTACCTCTAATACCTTTACCTACACCTCTAATACCTTTATATCTACCTCTAGCATCTCTACCTCCAACCCTAATACCTTTACTTCCTCAAGGCATCCAAAGATGAAGCTGATCTATCACTGGTCTGTGCTGCTGCTCAGCTGAAGAAGCGGTACATGACCTAGCCATTCACGAAAGGACAAGAGTAGAAATTCAATTAGCTTTGAGAAACAGAACCGCACGACAAGAAGGAACAAATGTGAAACTTCTAACTCTGTAGCCTCTGGGGATAAATAAAGACGTCTCCATATTGATCCCTCAGACTCTACAAAGCTTGTCCATGAGTTGTGAGACCTATGTAACCTAAAGCTCTGATACCAACTTGTCACGACCCGGATTTCCTACCCTCGGGGGTCGTGATGGCTCCTACTCGTAAAAGCTAGGCAAGCCACACATTTAGAATCCATAAGTACTTTTATTTTAGATTAATTTTTACCAATTAATTTAGCAGGAATTTAATAATTAAACAATAGTAGAATTTGTAATTTAGCAGAAGACTTAAACGAAATAAACCAAGATAATAAGGAAGATCCACATATTCCTCTACCCAGAACTGGTGTCACAATATTCACGAACTACTAAAATTTATTACATATAACCGTTTGAAAGAGAGTGACATTGTCTGTCTCGAATAAAAGAGATAAACAGAACATAAATAAGGATAAAGGAGACACCGGGGTCTTAAACCCTCAGTTCATCATTTACACCCATTACTCACCTCAAGCCGGCCCAAAGTCTAGCTCGCTATGCCTTTTTCTCTCGAATTGACCTCCTCGTATGTCAAATCTGATCAAAACCACAAGGAATATATTACAATAGGCTAAGGGAATATAACCCAATCGAAAAGACTCGAAAAACAGCGAAAATCATGAAGTTGGCAAAATTCGAGCCCCGGGCCCACTTTTCAAAAAATTATAAAATTTACATCATCGGATACCTCGTCTCGCCACGAGTCCATGAATATTAAATTTATTAAAATCGGAGTCCATTTGGCCCCTCAAATCCCCCTTCTAGACTCTCTTAGGTTCAAGCCCTAAACCACCATTTTTGACCTTTGATTCCTTGATTATTCAGTCTAAATCCATGTTTATATACCATGAAATCAAATTCTAAGTCCAAGGGTCCATGCCTGATTCAAACTCTCGAAACCCTCTTCAAAATCGCCTCAAAGTCCTCAAGGTTCGGAGTCCAAAATGTTACTCTTTCAAAAATTCGCGAAGAAGATAGTTCTCACTTAACTGCCAGTTATTTTCGCTTCTGCGGATCCAATACCATTTTTTCGACTCCCGCTTATGCGGTCAACATCCGCTTTGACAGACTTTTCACTTAAGGCCACTTCCTCTTCTGCGGTCCCCAATCACATCTGTCGGACCGCTTATGCGATCCAATATCCCGCTTCTGCGGAACCTAGCAAGGGACAAGACTTCCGCTTCTGCGTTCCTCAAACCGCTTCAGCGAGACCGCACCTGCGGTCCCATAACCGCAGGTGCAAAACCAACAGATACCAGCAACTTGAACCTGCAATTAAACTCCAAAAACCTTCTATTCAAACACCCGAATTCACCCCGAGGCCCCCAGGACCTCAACCAAAAGCACAAACATGATCCAATACCCCATTCAAACTCGTTTCAATCTTAAAAACACATCTAACAACACAAAAATCTTCATTTCCCATCAATTTCAAGCCTAAGTTCTTCAAATTCTTCTGAAACTCACATTCAATCAAAAACCCAACCGAATCACCTCCGAATCACCTGAAATTTTGTACGCAAATCCAAAATCACCTAACAAAGCTACTGCAACTTTCAGAATTCATTCCGAGCCCCGGATCAAAATTTCACCTACCAACCGGAATTCGCCAAAATACTAACTTCGCCAATTCAAGCCTAATTCTACACCGGATCTCCAAAAATTAATTTCGATCGCACTCCTAAGCCACAAATCATCCCTCGAAACTAACCGAATCGCCGAAAATCACATCCGAGCCCTCTAACTCATTAGTCAACATCCGGTTGACTTTTCCAACATAAGCCTTCCTTAAAGAGACTAAATATCTTATTTTCTAACAAAACCAAACCAATTCGACTCTAACTCACCAAATGACGATAATGAAACATGAAGAAGCAATAACGGAGAAAACGGGGCGGTAACACATGAGACGACCGGCCGGGTCGTCACAAATTTTTTCTCCTAAACTTTCGCTTCCCTTTACTCCACTGTAAATGACTTCTTTTGTTTGCATTAATTATTTGGTAAAAATTTTCTTCACGTTTCTTAGACAAGGAAAGTAAATAAAAGCAATTTCCTACATTAGCTACTTGGTTCAATCTCATTAATTGACCGTATGTGTATTTGACTTTGGTTAAATTCCCTACTCTTTGAAGTAGTAAATATTTGGCAATATTTTTGTACTGTAGAATAGTTAATAACTTTTTTCCTAAACTTTTACTACTTTGTTCAACTCTCTATAATGACTTTATTTGTCATACAAGGAATGTAAATACCCACGTACACTAGGAAATTTTATAGTTAGATTGTCCATGAGCATATAATTTATTTTATGTGTCAAATTGTGTATCAAAATAATTTTATAAAAGATGCTACAATGTGACAAGTTAATCGTCAAACTATGCCCTATTCCAACACCGCAATTCCAAGTTTTGTTTCTTTTACTAATATTAACCTTTTTTTCTATTTCGTATTTTGCAAGCACGTTTGCATGCACCGGTTTTTATTGTTGCATTAACAATTTATCTTTGTTGTTGCATTAACAACTTTTTATTATATAAGTTTTGTTTCATATTTTGGACGTGGCTAATTTCACATCTCACGTATTTACAAATTTAATGCAGTTTATTAAACAATTGCAATTCATTCACCATAGAAAATCAGTTAGACATTCGATCTAAGTCTTATTACTTTAATTAGTATTGATTTTTTCTTTGTTATATGATTAAAAATACTTATTGCTATGCCAGCTCAAGTTGTTTATTTTAAAAAGAATTAAAAATTAGACTATATGCTTTAATTCTGTGTAACATTAATGATTTGCATTATTTGTAATTGCCACGCTTGAATCACTCAGATTTCAATAATTACATCCGCTCAGGTAAAGAATCTTCCTTATATCATAAAAATAATCAATAATTAAATTAGTCACTTTGATAACTTATAAAACTCTTATATTTTATTTTAGGTATACCTGCAATGGCAAGTTAAAAGGAATTGTCAGACCAATATGTCCCAATAAATAGTCTAAGAGTATCTGATCCATATTTGGTAATATGAGTGTTAGTTTAGGGAGTGTAATAGTAAAAGAATTCAACAATAAACAAATCAAGGCATCTGAAAAATTGTCACTTCAGTTGATGAAGAGATAATTATTATTTTATATCAATGGTAATATAGATTATTTCATGTCTTTTCATTTTATAGTTTTAACTATCAGATTAACTTAAGTGAAACTTTTTACATGAAACAAAAATTCACGCTACACTTTTTATGGTTATATTGAGATGTGAAAAAATTATTTACAACAAAACAAGATCTGAAAAAGCACGAAAGCTCTTAGTAAAATATCGTTTGCCATTTTTACCAGTTAAAAATAAATATTACATTGGCCAAAATTATAAAAATTTACTTTCCTAATATTTAGGATCTTGAAATAAATAAATTTTTTAGTTATTAAATATCTCTTTATTCAACAAGGTAGGAAGTCCTAATATTTAGAATTTTAAGTCAACCAAGATTTTATATATTAAATCCTTTCCTTGAAAAGTTGGTTGTCTAAATACGAGAAAAATAAAAATATGATTGAATCTGATTATAATAATTTATTGTAAAATTGAGGTTCGATGTTATTTATATTGCTGATCAAATCTCAGTAATGAGTGATTCAATGTAATTCAACTAAAATATTGCATATTAAATTATTTCTTTATTTAAAGCTATAATGAGCTAATATTAACAATTCGAATCAACAAAAAAATTATAATAATACTATTTTTGGTTGTTTGTAAATTATAATTACAACTGAATATAAAAACTGTAATTATTCAAAAATATTACCGTTTGTACGAAGTCTTAATATTTAAAAATATAAAGTTAATATAATATAGATAATTAATATATTATTGTTTTCAATGATGACCACTTATCAGAAGGCTTTGTTTTCTTTTCCATAAATAGGCTTTCCCAACGACAATAGGGATTCTTACTTGTTTTTGCATGATTTGGAATTTGAGTGGCAAATATATGATTACTTCAAAATCATAAATAATAATTTATTCAAAGTTTACATTATAGTTTTAACCTACAAATTATTGCTTTATTTGGTTATTCAGATTGTATTGCACAATAATCTATGAATCTTCACTTAACTCAGCCATGCTTACTATGTTTTAAACACTGTAAATGATATTTTAAAGATATTTTGAGCTGAACACCATGTTTAATATTGCCTGAGGGGCTTATGAGATTCTGACTGAGTAAGGTCGAGGGCCTGTGTTGTGAGGATTACTTTTGGGTCGAGCTGCACGCCGCAACAATGATATACTAATTATGATTATAAGGCCGATGGCCTATGATTGTACGCAACGAGGTGGCTTGTGATTGATACGAGGCCGAGAGCATGATTGTCATGATCCGGATTTCCCACACTCGGGGGTCGTGATGGAACCTACTCGTAAAAGCTAGGCAAGCCACACATTTAGAATCCATAAGTACTTTTATTTTAGATCCATTTTTACCAATTAATTTAGCATGAATTTAATAATTAAACAACAGCGGAATTCATAATTTAGCGGAAGACTTAAACGAAATAAACCAAGATAATAAGGAAGATCCACATATGCCTCTACCTATAACTGGTGTCACAACATTCACAGACTACTAATATTTACTACATACAACCGTTTGAAAGAGAGTGACATTGTCTGTCTCGAATACAAGAGATAACAGAACTTAAATAAGGATAGAGGAGACATCGGGCCTGCGCCTGCAAGGCTACCTCGATGTCTCGGAGGACTGAAGGCTGGCTCCCGAGCTATTACTGCTGTTCGGTACCTAGATCTGTGCAAAAGAGCACAGAGTATAGTATCAGCACAACCGACCCCATGTGTTGGTAAGTGCCTAGCCTAACTTCGGCGAAGTAGTGACCATGCTAGACAAGACCACCACATAAACATGTGCAGTTATATATATATCTACATTGGGAAATTTAACAAGAGTAACCATTTTAAATGGGGAGGGAATGTGCTTCAGGGTTAACAGATAATGTAGAAAATTCAAGAGAATAATAATGAACACTAACAAATTATCTCTAACACCGATAAGGAAAATAAAAGTAGATTTCACTATCTGCACACATCTCATCGCGGGCGTGCAACCCGGTCCTATTTCTCATTATTTCCGTGGCAGGCATACCACCCGCTCCTATTTTATTATATCACAGTTCTTCCAAATAAAATTTAGTCTAATAAATGCAACAGTTAATACGAATTCATAAGACAACAAGTACACAATATGATTCACTGAGGAAAATAAATAATGACAAGTAGCAATTAATCATGGGCTTTAAGGAGCAATTAGGAAATTTGGTATTTAATATGTCGAATGTCAAGTAGCAATTGAGTCATATAATCATGTAGCAATTATGGCATAAATTCAAGACATGACATTGCATAAGGATACCTTGATTTAATAATAACAATTAACACAATAAAGAGGAAATATCAACATAAAGAATCACAGTAATAGTGGAATAAGACAATTAAATGCACTTGAACCAATAACAATAAGAAATCGTAAACAACAGCAATAAGTGCACGGCATCACCCTTTGTGCTTTTACTCTCATCCTCACCAAGCAATGATATAACAAAATGTGCATGGCATCACCCTTCGTGCTTTAACTCTCTTTCCTCACATATAATCAATAGAATCGGCACGGAATGATATATCGTGCGGTAAGACATCACCCTTCGTGCTTTACTCTCAATCGGCACGGAATGGTACATCGTGCGGAACGACATCACCCTTCGTGCTTTAGCACTCTTCCTCACAATAAGCAAATAATGAACGGCATCACACTTCGTGCTTTAACACTCTTCCTCACCCAAACAACAATCACAAACAAAGGGAAAGGGAGTTAACAAGTTTATAATGGAAATCCCGGCAAGGGAACACAATTAAACAATTAATCCCGGCAAGGGCATAACCTCAACAACCTCAACATCTCGGCAAGGGAACAATTTAACAACTCATTCTCTTCTTTCACTTTCAATTTCATAATTCACATTATCACTTGAGCCAATGCTCCACAGATTTACTTATCTCATATACTTTTCCAAATTTGTATTTCAACTCGAGCCAACGCTCCACGAAATTTAAAGATCACAATTTTCTTTCACATACTCTTTGCAACATATAGAAGTCATCAATAAAGCATTGAAGTTATAAACAAAACCAAAATATTCGCAATATAAGGACTCACGGTCATGCTAGACACCAATGTATAGATACTCGTCACCATGCCTATACATCGTACTCGACCAATTACCACATAGCAAATAAGACTCACTCCTATTCTCTCAAGCTAGGGTTAGATCAAACACTTACCTCGATGCCTTAAATTCCACTCAAACCTCAACTATCGCTTTACCCCGTGATTCCACCTCCAATCTGCTCGAATCTAGTCACAAATTACTCAATTACTTTAATAAACACTAAATGAATCAATTTGAATGCATTAAAGTGAATTTTCTAAGTTTTTTCCCAAAAAATCCAAAATCGCCCCCGGGTCCAAATGGTCAAAACACGAGGTTCAAACCAAAACCCGGTTACCTATTCTTCCACGAAATCAAATATGTAATTTATTTTTAAATCGGACCTCAAATTGAGGTCCAAATCCCCAATTTTTAGAAAACCTAGGTTCTATCCAAAACCCCCTATTTCACCCATGAAAATCATTGATTTTAAGCGGAAAACATGTTAAATGATGTTAATGATAGAAAGAATTAAGTAAAAATCGACTTACAAATGATTCGGAATGAAACTTGTTCTTGAAAAATCGCCTAAAGGAGGTGTATTTTGAAAATGGGGTGAAAAATGACTTAAAATCGACCAAGTATAAAAAAATGCAGGTTGCAGATGTTGCAATTGCGAACTGGGGTTTACAATTGTGAACCCCGACCATATATGGGACTGGTTCGCATTTGCGAACCCTTCAGAAATAGCCAATCTTTGCATTTGCAAACAAATTGTCGCAAATCATCGCATTTGCGAACATTACATCGCATTTGCGATACCTGGCGAGAAGGCAGCCCTTCGTATTTGCGAATATGGACTCTTATTTGCGGACCTTTGTACTTCGCATTTGAGAAGAATGATTTTACATTTGCGATCCTAGTCAGGCCTGGGCTGGTTTCGCATTTGCGAACCAGCCTTTGCATTTGCGAGTTCGCATTTGCGAATCATCCCGAGGCCTGTTCACACCAGATTTTTTTCAAAGTTTTAAATGCACTCCGACGCCTATCAGAAACTCACCCAAGCCCTCGGGGCTCCAAACCAAATATGCACACAACCTCAAAAACAACTTACAGACTTATCCGTGTGATCAAATCACCAAAATAACATCATATACACCGAATTAAACCTCAAAATTCATAATTTCTTCCAAGTTTTTCATAAACCTTCAAATTTCCATTTTAAGTCCGAAACACGTCAAACGACGTCCGTTTTCCACCAAATTTTGTAGAAAGTGCTTAAATTACATATAAGACCTGTACTGGGCACCGGAGCCAAAATACGGGCCCAATACCAATATGTTCTACTAAAATTTCATTTCAAATTCCCTTAAATATTTTCAGAACACAATTTCACACAAAAATTCATTTCTCGGGCTCTGGACCTCGAAATTTGATTTCGGGCATACGCCCAAGTCCTATATTTTCCTATGGACCTACCGGGACCATCAAATCACGGGTACGGGTCCGTTTACCCAAAATGTTGACCAAAGTCATATTTATTCATATTAATATCAAAATTTAGCATTTTTCACATAGAATTCATATTTTAGCTTTCCGGCTACGTGCCCGGACTGTGCATGCAAATTGAGGCAACCCTAAATGCGGTTTTAAAGGCATCGGTAGCACAGAAAGAGTAAGAAAACAAGTGATGACCCTTTGAGTAGTCACACTGTTTGATTATGCCACGATGTGGCTTGATATTGCGCTTGGGCCATAAGGGGCCCCTCCCGGAGTCTGTACACCCCAGTGAGTGCGGGTACCCATTTTGATATGAGAGATAGCCCAAGGGGCTGGCATTGTTCTGCGATATTTCCCGAGCGTCTGATTCTGCTGTTACTGTGCCCGAGGGGTAGTTATTATATGTTTACCTTTTTAGTTGTTTTTTTCCTATATATTGTTTAACTGTTTAAAGGATGCTTATGAGATTTCACTACTTAATTATATTTAATGAATTGTTATGCCTTTTTTAGCTTAATATTGTGCCTTATGTGATTTTGTATCCTTAAGTCTTCATTTATTTTTATTACTCACTGAGTTGGAGTAGTCACTTTACTCCCTGCACCCCTGTATGCAGATTCGGGCGATACAGGTACTGCTCCTAAGGGTTGATAGTTCCAGCAGGTCTTCGGAGATTTACTACGTAGCTGCTTGGCGATTCGCAGTCCTGTGCATTCTCCCTCTATCTTAGTTATTTTTTATTCAGTTATGTAGTAGTGGATTATACTTCATACTTTTAGTATTGTTTTAGATGCTCATGACTGGTGACACCCTGATGTCGGGTTGTGTTAAATTTTTTTTATTTCTGCTAGTTAAATTGTTAAATGATTATTTTGGGATTTCATTTCTGATTAAAGACGTAGTAGTTATTATTTTAATTTCTTAAAGTGAATTGGAAGTGTGTCGGCTGGACTTGTCTTCACGAGAGTGCCATCACGACCGATTTAGTTTTAGGGTCATGAAAAGTTGTTATCAGAGCCTAGGTTATATAGGTCTCATGAGTTTTGGGCAGGTTTAGTAAAGTCCCGCGGATCGGTATGGAGACGTCTGTATTTATCCTCAAAAGGATGCAGAACCTTTAGGAAAACTCCATATTCTTGAAATTCTTGTCGTGCGAAATTGTTAAGCTGAGTACTAAACTTCTTTTGTTCTATTCTCTCACAGATGATGAGGTCACGTGCTACCGGTCAAGATGGATGACTACAAGTACCACCAGCAGGAGCTGCTAAAGGCCGAGAACGTGGTAGGGGCAGAGGTACAACCCCCATCACAGTTGGGACAGCACCAGCAGACCCACCAGCCGTCCCAGGTCCCAGTGGTGGATGCTCCAGTAGCACCAGCTGGGGCACCAGCTGTGCCTATTGTGATTTCGGGCCTTCAGGAGACTTTGTCTCAAATATTGACAGTATGCACTAGCCTTGCTCAGTCGGTCACGGTTTCTATTACCGTAGCTACTTCTCAGGCAGAGGGAGGCTCTCAGACTCCCGCTGCCCGCACACCTGATCCGGAGGTTCGGGGAGTGTAGACGTCGGAGGCACTACTAGCCCAGCCGTTGGCAACTACTCAGGGTTATGTAGCTCTTGTTATGTCGGAGGATGAGTAGCGTAGATTGGAGAGTTCTGGCAGACTACAGCCTCCTACTGTCAGCGGAGCAGAGGGCAATGATGCCTAGGGGTTTGTTAGACAGATGTTAGAGGATTATTCTGGAGACCAGAGGGGTTGCATTCATGACCTTCCAGTTCACCGGAGCTGCCTTCACTTGGTGGAAGGAATATGAGAGGAGTAGGCCTGTTAGTTTGGCACCTCTCAACTGGCCGCAGTTCTTCGCTCTATTTCTGGAGAAGTACGTCCCACAGTCCCCCAGAGAGGAACTACTGTAATGAACCGACCAGTCATTTTGAGCTTTTGCACTTTGATTGCCAGTTCTCGGGCATGACTTGCCCCGTGTAATGTGTTATGACTGATGTAGATCGTTTGTTTTGGTTTTTAATGAAATCAGAACAAATTTGGAAGAACAGTTCTCAGCTTGTAGTTTGAAATTCGAAAGGTTTGACCAAGATTTGACTTATTTGAATATGAACTTGGATTGGAAATTTTATGATTTGGTTAGCTTTGTTAGGTGATTTATGACTTAGGGGTGTGATCGGAATTGGTTTTGGAGATTCGATGTAGAATTAGGCTTGAATTGGTGAAATTAGTATTTTGGCAAATTTCGGTTGATAGGTGAGATTTTGATCCGAGGGTCGGAATGGAATTTCAATAGTTTCAGTAGCTTCATTATGTCATTTGAAATGCATCAGCAAAATTTCAAGTCATTCGGATGTGATTTTGTCGGGTTTTCAATCGAAAGTGTATTTCGGAAGTTTTTTGAAACTTTGGCTTGAATCCGATGTGTTTTGGGTAATTTGATGTTGTTTGAGATATTTTGATGATTGGAATGAGTTGTTGCTTCTGGTGTTTTCGCACCTGTGGTGTGGGGACTACAGGTGCGATGTCGCACATGCGAGAGGATAACCGCAGATGCGGTTTTGTGAGAGGAATATTCGAACCGCAGTTTCGGTAGGGGGACCGCACCTGCGGAGCCGCAGATGTGTCTAGTGGACTGCAGAAGTGATTTTGGACCTTAATGAATTTCTACAAAGCGGGTGGTTGGACCGCATATGCAGTACCGCAAAAGCGAAACTTGGACCGCAGATGCGGAAAGGCCTGAGCAAACCTTATATGTTATTTCATTGCGCAATTTTGTGTTGTTCCACCATTGTTGCCTTCGACCTTGGAGTTTTGGAGCGTTTCTGGAGAGGGAAATTAAGAGACTTCATTAAGGTAAGGAATTTTGGACCTAAAACTCAATTCTATGGTAGATTTTCATCAATTTAGGGCTGTAATTAAAGGAAATGAACGGCTAAAAAGGAGGATTAGGCCTTGAGTGTAAGAGGGCTTCCCATAGGCATTTGAGGGGTGATTTGAACTTTGATTTTTGTGTTCTTGGTATGTATGAACTCATGAGAAAAAGAGGAATCTAGTGATGCGAAAATTTTTGAGTTTCGAGAAGTGGGCACGGGGCTCAGGTTTTGGTAATTTCGGGATTCGTGATCGTAATAGATTGTTTTCACTTGGGCTTTGTTCCCTTAGCTAATTGTGATTGATTCGTTCCGATTATTGATAGTTTCGACGTGCCCGGAGGCCGACTTGAGGGGCAATGTCATCATGAGCTAGAGATTTCGCCGGTTCGAGGTAAGTAATGGTTGTAAATTCTGACCGGAGGATTTGAAACCATGGATTACACATTGTTGTGTTACTTTGAGGTGACATACATGCTAGATGATGAGCATTGGGTAGAGCACCGCTAGGGATTGTGACCTAGTCCATCCTGGACGAGTACTTTAACGCGTATTTGATAGTTAATTGTTTGATGTTATTATATTTTGGGCTGTATGCGATGATTGGGGCCTTGTGCCGAGTTGTTGAGACCCTTAGGGGCATTTTTACTATCTATCCTCACTCTAATTGTTTGAAAGCATGTCCTTAGTCATGTGTTACCTATTTATTAGTCAAATCTGGCTTTATCACTATATTTTTTAAATGTGGAAACTATTTTGGGCTGATTTCCCTATTTTATTGAGATAGACCGAGGGTCTGATTGTGAGATTGATGACTGAGATATACTGAGAGTCTGATGGTGAGGTTAATGACTGAGAGAGGCCGAGGGCCTAGTTGTGAGGATTATATATCTATGGATCGGGCTACACGCCACAACAATATATATACATATATGGATATGGATCGGGCTGCACACCACAATATTATTGATATAGGTCGGGCTGCACGCCACAACAATATTGCGCTTGGGCCATAAGGGGCCCCTTCCGGAGTCTGCACACCCCCAGTGAGTGCCGTCGACGAAGTATATGGATCGGGCTGCACTCCACAACAATATATGGATCGGGCTGCATGCGCAACGGTTACTATATGGTACCTATTGAGCGTGAATGCTAAGCACGAGTACTGATTGGTAAGAGTTGGGTCACAAGTGACAGAGAGGCTAGCCCGAGAGGTGATAGATATATACATGCATATGAGTGATGTTTGCCTATGACGCCTGTTTATGAACTTATTAATTTCACTCCTCTTTAAAGTGATTTTCTATTGAATATTTCAATTCACTGGCTATTTTCACTCACCTTTATATTGAGCCTCTGTCGGAAAGTTGAACAAATGTTTTAATTTTTTTTATTTAAACTGGGGTTTATGAGTTGTTCAAAAATTAATCACTGATTTGGCATTCGGTTATTTCCACCGAGATTCTCAAGTTATGAAGTGTTTATGATTACTGTTTTGCCCGAGGGGGTGTTTTTATGAACCATGCTTTTTCGCGGGGCCGATTATAGCTTTAATCTCTATTATTATTTTAAATGGTATTGAACCCTTACTGAAACTGCTAGAAAGCACTTCAAAAATGATTTTTACTAAAAGCTGGATTTTAAAAAGGGAAGGTTGACTCGTATTATGATGTGAAAGCCTGCTGTGTTTATTGAGCCTAACGTAAATGTGGATTCATTGTTTCCTACTGCTAAGTTTTTATTTACTCTTATTACTTACTGGGTTGGAGTACTCACATTACTCCCTGCACGTTATATGTAGATTTAGGTATATCAGAACCCAGTAGCGGGTGATGATTTGCTCAGACGCAGAGTCATCAGAGTTAGTAGGGGATGCATGACGTTTGCAACACCGCTCCCTTCCTCACATTGCTATTACTGTATTTAGTACATTATGTTATACTTCTTGTCGTATTCAGACCTTGATAGATGCTCATGACTAGTGACACCCTGATGTTGGGCTTGTATTTTTTTTCTATTCCGCACTGTTATTTCAGAAGTTATTATGAAACATTGTTTAATTACAGGCTTAAAAATAACTCTTAATGCTTAAGGGGTTAATATGAGTGCTGTGTTGGCTGGCCTTGTCTTCACGAGAGGCGCCATCACGATCGGGCCGGTTTGGAGTCGTGATAAGTTGGTATTAGAGCCTAGGTTACTAGGTCTCACGAGTCATGAGCAGGTTTAGTAGAGTCTCGCATATCGGTATAGAGATGTTTGTATTTATCCTCGAGAGGTTGCTGAACCTTTAGGAAAACTTCACATTCTTGAATTCTTATCGTGCGTCCTTGATTCAACTTTAAAAGTAACTCTTGAAATTCTTTCCACACATTCGTATGCGCGCATGAGCGCTTAGTATTATATGTGCCTTGAAGGCTTATGATTCCCCGATCGAGGGGCGAGATGTAATCTCCGTGAGTTTATGTTAGGCCAGTCTGGAGGACTTGAGGCCGGATCTTTGACTACGGCTTGAACACCAAGGTGTGGATTATGTGAGCAAGTATTTTTAACTTATATGTTCGGTATTGTCCCTATTAGTGGAAGTGACAGATGGATAGCTATATGATGAGCATGTTAGTACTGCGAGATGTATCTATGTGACTTGGAAGTGACGAGGAAGGTCAGCTGGATGATAGAAGAACTATTAGGTGTTTGAATTCCATCGTGATTCGAGGTATAGCCCCGAGTTATGGGTGTGTGAAGGATCTTTTCATGTTTTCCAGTTGAGAGTGAGGTAAATTTTATGTTCTGGTATCAGTTCAAACTTAGTAAGACTAAGTGACTGCGTACATTTTATGGCGGTGGAAGGTATACAGAAAGGTTAACTGAAGGTAAAGCAGGTGGGTTATCTCCTGTGAAGAGTTTTGGGGTTGTGTGACCCTTATGTGATAGTTAGAAGATCTCATGTGCGAGTGAAATGTAAGTGTTGGAATTTAAAATTTTAGGTCGCTTAAGAGAGTGGGCTTAACTGTTGCGAGATTTACAGAAGATTTAAAGTACTAGATGATTTGTGTTTACACAAGCTTACAAAGGATTTGAGTTTAATCTCACTATGGTATTGTGGCATCAATAGAGTATAAGTGCTATGAGTTATTGAGGGTATTCAGATCTATGGCTTCGAGCCAAGAGGGGGAGTTTGCTATTGATTAGCCGATTGCTTGGTTATGTGCTATGTTGGTTCTGATTTAAGGCGTGTGGTGAATCAGTTCTTGTTGCAGAGATTGAGCCCGAGGGTGGCTCGAGTAAAGGAAATTTTTGACTAAGGAAAGGTTATGTGCTGCAGTGCCAGAAGTGCCAATGAGGTGCTGGTCTTTCAGTTCTATTGATCGGGCTAAGTGTAGTATGAATAGAGTAAATGACTCTAAAAAATGGTTCTAATGTGTTCAAAATGCTTCATGTAGCAATTGGGTATCTTAAAGTCGTATGTGTGGTTAGAAACCGAGTTTTCATTGGAAGAGTTCAAGACTTGTGGTATTTCTAGGTTAATTATGGGATTCTCTGTATTAGTATCAGGAAGATAAAGGTAATGGCTTTAGATACGCTGGAAGTTCTTTAGAGTAAAGTATTCTGGAATGTGGTGTTTCTGGGAATGTTTAAAAAGTATTCAGCGACGTATGAGCCTTCGACAATGTGGCTTTATGCTTGGTTCTGTGTGGTAAGTCTGAGTTGAGGATTGTGGTGCTACAGATAAAAGAAATATCAGGTTAAAGATGAATCAGAAGGAAATTTAGGTAGAAGGGGTAATTTGGCAATAGACCGGACCGGTAGGGTAAGGATATGATTAATTCCTTGCGTGTGTTCGAGGTAATGAGTTCTTTCAAGTATTTTTGCAGCGATGCTCTTAGGTTTTGATGGCTTCTTAGCTCGATCGAGTTAGAAGGATTCAGTCCTGACAAGTCAGATTTGTGCAAGGGGAACATAGAGAGTTCTTGATGGTTTTTGCCATGGTTTGGAGATGTATATTTTCTATGGGCATGTGGAGCATGGGATGTATAGTGACTTTTCTTCTAGATGGGACCAATGGGAAGTTCTTGACTAGTGAAGTGCATAGTATTTTATGGCTCGAAAGGGAGAAAAAGTTCTTATGTTATCTTAGTACGGTACAGTATATGCAGTATGTTGTGAGGATCGAGATTTGCATGTGTAAAGTTACGGTTCAATCCTGAAAGGAAGTTCATGAAATTCTTAGGCAGCACAGGCAATTTTAGATTATTGAGGAAGTGGTACTGCTAATTGGGATGATTTGACGAGGGTATATGTTTCAGAAAAGGCAATATGATTAAGTTGATGGTACTTCAGTAGTATTGCAGCACTTTCTTCTTGAATCGGCTGCTGATATTCGAGTTTGCTTGGCAGCACAGAAGAATCGTAGAGTATATCTCATGGAAAGATTGAGTCTAAAGGTGAGATGTGTATGCGAGTGGAAAAATTAGGATCAAACATGGTAATTCGTGTGCCTTATGGACTTGGAGATTGCAAGCTCTCATACACAGGTTAGCTCGTGGTTGTGGATGGAAAATGTGGGTTAGTTAGTCAGATGTTAGTATGTGCTATGATTCATTCATTGTGAACCTTTGAAGGATTATTTATCTGTTGTGGGTAACTAGAGCTGGTGTGTGGTCCGTTGGCAGACCTATATGGATATGTGTCCAGCATCGAGATGGTTTTGTGGACTTTGAGTTGCTGTTGCCAAAGGATATATTGATTCGGTTGTTTTGAGCTATTAGCAGTTAAGGGGGATCTATGAGTTGCCTTTAAGTGTTGTGAGATGTTACGATCTGTTGGTTATAGGCACCTATGGTGCGGTTCTATCGGAATTTCATAATGGAAGTCGAGCGGGAAGAGTAATTGGGAGTTGCTCGGTGAATGGCGTATCGGTTATGTCCTATCGGGATTGCGTGGTGTATGTTATTTATTGCACCATGGGTGTAATGATTTGCTTTGGTTCCAGACATCAGATTGTGCATGGTTGACAATTTTGAGCATAGCGACTTGAGGTGTCTCACGTGGAGCCATGTTCGGTTAGGATCGTGCATTGCAGCAAAGCTAAGTAGAGATATGACCTTGCATGTTAGATTCGTGTGTCCTATTTCTATGATGCGAGATGGGTTCTCAGCCGTGTGTTATGATGATACTGGTGAGCTTGAGGTACAACTCTTTCGTTTGAGTCAGTTTCATGATGTGAGTATGTTCGAAATGTTGCTTATTGGTGCGCAGACTGCGCAAGTTCAGTTTCATGATGTGAGTATGTTCGGAATGTTGCTTATTGGTGCGCAGACTGCGCAAGTTGTGGCTTTAGCCTATCTTGGTGTGTCATGTCATTAGAGTAATTGTGTGGGATTAGATAAGGTCGCTGGGGTCTGTAATGAATACGAGCTGATTCGATTTCAGCATGTTTGATGGATAAATATGAGGTTCGGTTCAGAAATTTGCTATGGTACTTGCCAAAGGAATATAACCTTATGGATGGCTGATCTAAGAAATGGTTATGGTTTATAACGTGTTTCATGTAACATTGGTAGTATATGGAATTGTTGGAATGAGACTTTAGTTGAGAAGAAGTTTTCTACCAGTATTCGGGTGTTGTGTGCAGCTGCTATGAATGGAAGTTATCACTACATGTGTTTGAGTGGCGTAGTATATTACACAATTGCACTTGAGGTTGCAGGTAGGTGTTATTATAGCCGGTTCGGGCCTATTCAGAGTATATGTGTGAGGTTTTAATCTTATTGTTGGTTTCATAAGTGAAATGTGGTTCTATGGTTTGTGGGCTAGACTGGATTGTGTAATTCTAGTTAAAATGTTTTATCGGACCTATAAGAGATAGGGTGACGTTGGATCATCCCCGAGTATATGCATGGTAAAGTTATTCAGCTATTGGTTGGCTTCTAGAATAACTCTGGGTACGTTCAAGGACGAACATGTGTTTAGGTGGGGGAGGATGTAACGACCCGACATGTCGTTTTGAGCTTTTGCACTTTGATCACCAGCTCTTGGGCATGACTTGCCTCGTGTGATGTGTTATGACTGATTTAGATCGTTGGTTTTGGTTTTCAGGGAAATAGGAACGAATTTGGAAGAACAGTTCTCAGCTTGTAATTTGAAATTCGAAAGGTTTGACCAAGATTTGACTTATTTGTATATGCTCTCGGATCTGAATTTTTATGATTTGGTTAGCTTCGTTAGGTGATTTATGACTTAGGGGTGTGATCGGAATTGGTTTTGGAGATTCGGTGTAGAATTAGGCTTGAATTGATGAAGTTAGTATTTTGGCGAATTTCGATTGATAGGTGAGATTTTGATCCGAGGGTCGAAATGGAATTCCAAGAGTTGTATTAGCTTCGTTATGTCATTTGGAATGCGTGTGCAAAATTTTAGGTCATTCGGATGTTATTTGGTCGGGTTTTTGATCGAATGTGTATTTCGGAATTTTGTGGATACTTAGGCTCTAATACGATGAGTTTTGGGTAATTTGATGTTGTTTGAGGTGTTTTGATGATTGGAACAAGTTTTAATAAGGTATTGGGTCATGTTTGTGCTTTTGGCTGAGGTCCCGGGGGTCTTGGGGTGATTTCGGATGGTTAACGGGAAGATTTTGAACTTGGGACATTTCAGAAAAATATGCTGCTTCTGGTGTTTTCGCACCTGTGGTGTGGGGACCGTAGGTACGGTGTCGTACATGCGAGAGGATAACCGCAAATGTGATTTTGGGAGAGGAAGATTGGAACCACAGATGCGGTAGGGGCCCCGCACCTGTGGAGCTGCAGATGCGGCTAGTGGACCACAGAAGCGGTTTTGGACCTTAATGAATTTCCGCAGAAGCGGGTGATTGGACCGTATATGCGGTACAGTAGAAGCGGGACTTGGACCGCAGATGCGGAAAGGCCTGGGCAGACCTTATATGTTATTTCATTGCGCGTTTTTGGGTTATTCCACCATTGTTGCCTTCGACCTTGGAGTTTTGGGCGATTCTGAAGAGGGAAATCAAGAGACTTCGTTAAGGTAAGGAATTTTGGACCTAAAACTCAATTCTATGGTAGACTTTCATGAATTTAGGGCTGTAATTAAAGGAAATGAAAGGCTAAAAAGGAGGATTAGGGCTTGAGTTTAAGAGGGCTTCAAATAGGGATTTGAGGGGTGATTTAAACTTCGATTTTTGTGTTCTTGGTATGTATGAACTCATAAGAAGCCGAGGAATCTGATGAAGTGAAAATTTTTGAGTTTCAAGAAGTGGTCCGGGGGCTCGAGTTTTGGTAATTTCAGGATTCGTGCCCGTTATTGATTGTTTTCGCCTGGGCTTTGTTCCCTTAGCTTATTGTGATGTATAACTTGGCCAGATAAAGTGACTCATCTTCATCCCGGAACCCTAAATACTCATTTAAAGATTTTCCGCATGGAGGCTGACTTGAGGGGGAAAGGCGTTGCGAGCTAGAGATTTTGCTGGTTCGAGGTAATTAAAGATTGTAAATACTGTCCTGAGGGTTTGAAACCCCGAATTACGCATTGTTGTGTTACTTTGAGGTGACTTACACGCTAGATGACGAGTGTGGGGTAGAGCACCGCTAGGGATTGGGACCTAGTCCATCCCGGATGAGTACTTTAATGCGTATTTGATAGTTAATTGTTTGATGTTATTATATTTTGGTTTGTATGCCATGTTTGGGGCCTTGTGCCGAGTTGTTGAGACCCTTAGGTGCATTTTTACTATCTATCCTCACTCTAATTGTTTGAAAGCATTTCCTCATTCATGTGTTACCTGTTTATTACTCAAATCTGGGTTTATCACTATATTCTTTAAAGGGAAAAAGGCCATTATTATCCCTATACTTTTGAAAACCATCCACATTTGTCCCCCGTTACACTTTAAGGACAATCTCCACCTTACCGTTAATAAAGTCTATACAATTACCCCTAACCCTAACGCCCGTCCAAGTGGCAGCTGACCCCATCTTTTAATTTCAACTTAGATGCCAACTATGCTGCAAACTAAGCTGCCAACTCAGATTCCACTAACTTATTAGTTCCAAACCCAACCCTTCATTTCAGTCAAACAAATTAGACACATACCCAGCGTCTTCTTCTCCCCCAAAATAAACTCCATTGCTAAAACCTTCCATCCGACTGAAATCTTCTCAGAAAATCCTCTCTATTTCATTGTCGTCGTTGCTTTGGTTGTCAAATGTCGCAAGCTAGCTGTTCATCACAGATTAGGTGTTGTTGTGGCATTATAGCCAAACACTTTCACTTCGTCTACTCCATATAACCCTTGAAGAAAATTCTACAAATGTTCGAGGCCCAAGGTTACCATATTTTTCAGTTCTCTTCTTCTTTTGTTAATAATTTTATTCCAATTTTGAAACTTAAATCTTCTTTTTGATTTATGTTTGATAGGCTAATTCATGTGGGTTTTCGGAATGGGAAGATGAAATCTTCCCACGAAGTGATTGGACTAATATTAAATATGTAACATTGTCGATTGAGGAGATTAAGATGCAAAGGGACAAATTGAATGAAGAAGTAATTGGCATGAAGGCTATACACCAATATGAAGTGGATAAAGTTGTGAAGTTGGAAGATAAACTTGCAAAGACAAGGATGTTGCTTATGATTTCTTGGGGATTGTTTAATGTTATTTGGGGACTCGATGATGAAGTGACTATTTAGCAAGGGACTTTTGATTATTTAGCAAAGACAAGGATGTTGCTTATGTTCTTTAATTATGATGTTATAGTATTATTTGTTGTGAAAGGGACATTTCCTTTACTGTTTAGTCCAGTTATTAAGCATATTTGTTTTCTTTATAACATAGGTTTGGTTGTTCCTAAACTTGTTCTTTGTTTTCTTTCTAAATAACTAAACCCAAGTGCTAAATTGAAAAACAAAGCTAAACAAACTACAGCAGCAAGCTGCAGATAACTGGACAAACTACAACAACAAACTACAACAGCAAGCTTTAAAATTGAAACACTTACAAAATGGAAAACTGAAAAACTAAATACCATATTATGTAGACGTAAAAATTGCTACTGTAGTTGGCTGTCAACATTCAAATATTACCAGATTTCTAGATTTCCATAATTGAAAACTACAACACATTCAACCAGCAAACTACAACAGCAAACATAACCAGATTTCCATAATTGAAAATGGAATACCAACTGTCAACATTCATAACATTAATAGCATTCACCTACATTCACCAACTATCAACATTCATAAAGTGAGTTTAAAAGACAGTTGGATACCATATTATAACCCCAAAAAGATGTCTAACACCTAGATATATCATGGCATCCAACTATCAAAACTAAACAACCATAACCAAAATATAAAGTCTACTGACATAGCAGTAATTACAACACATCCAAAAAATTACAAATGTTCACTACTTGAAGCAAAGTCCCATCATTTTTTCTCCTTACCACTACCCTTTCTTGAATTCAATTTCTTCAACCTTTGCTTGTTCAACTGATTTCCAGTGATGGCAGATGTTCCCAGCCATGTTAACATGGTCGTTTGCTGAGAAAGTAAGCTGTGAAGGCTGACTTACACCACTTGAATCACCAACAAATTCAATTTGCCTGGTTGCAATTGGTATACTTTGCTGCCTCAGCTGGAGTCTTGTCCTTGCTTCTGAGATGCTCTTTGGCCTTACAGCTATGTCAGGCTCAGGTTCTGTTGGAAGTTTCTGTTTAATAGTAAGGGTTGGCATAACTGACTGTTTTGACTGGGCTGGGGTGATGATAAATGGAAGTCATCTTCAGTTGGGATATCTGCAGCTGCTGGTGATGTAGGCTATTCAGTAACAGTTTCATCAACCAAAATTCTTTGCTTTTTGGTCTGTTTTCTCTTTGAATTGCCACTCATTGGCTATTTTCCTTTATAGTGCTATTATCAAATAGAACACAATAATGTGTCAGAACAAGGCAGAAAAAAAACAGAACAAGGCACACTTATATTCATCAAACAGAACAAGACACACTTAGATTACCTTGGTAAAACCCCGAGCATTATGTCCAGTTTCTCCACAGTTATTAAATGTCATGACTCTCCCTTTTCTAGATTGAGACCATTACCCTTGCCTATTGGTTGACTCATTTGCCTCTCTTGTTCTCTTTACAATTGGTCTGCCAGCTTGCCTCACAATTTCAGGTGGGTCCATCTTCTGGGAGGGCACTATCTTCCAAAACATTTCTCCTCTCACAGGTTTCAACTTTTGAGAATAAGACTGGAGATATGCCTCTTTTGAAAGAAACCAATGAATCTGACTAAAAGGATCTTGCATCTTGTACAAGAGGGCACAAATTGCATGAGGACATGGGATTCCACAAAGGTCCCATGTCCTGCAAGTGAATTTTTTTGACCCCAGATTGACAATATACCTATCACTACCTTCTGTCACCTCATAACCTTGGTCAACAATGCCATTCACAGGAAACTTTTGTGCAATCCTCATAAATTGGTTATACAAGTTTAGAGTCTTAGGACTGTACTCACCTCCCCACCCCATAACTTCAGCTTCATTATCATTCAACATATTCATAACCTTGATTCTTATATCCTCTAACATCTTTATAATTGGCTTCTATCTAGCTTGCAGTATCCATGAATTGAAGGACTCACTCAAGTTATTATCAACTGACTGATTCTTACAAGTAGTATAAAAAAGGCCCTACTCCAGCAGGTAGGTGGATACCTTAACAAATCTTCAACAACAGCTTTGCCATCATCATCCACTTGGCTCATATTCTTCAACTGATCTTGGAAGTCCTCCTCATAGCTACAACAACTTCCGAAATTCAAATTCGACCCCCGGATCAAAAACTCACTATCGGACCGGAAACTTCAAAAATTCAAACTTCGGCATTTCAAGTCTAAAGGAGCTACGAACCCCCAAGATACATTCCGAACATGCTCCCAACCCCAAAATTACCTAATGAAGCTAACAGAACCATCAGATTTCCATTTTGAGGTCGTCTTCACACTGTTCTAAATACGGACCATTTTTCAACTCTTAAGCTCTCATTTAGGGACTAAGTATACCAAAACACTCCGAATCCTAACACCGAACATCCCGGCAAACCAAAATAGTAGAAATGAACTTAGGGGAAGCAATTAATGGGGGATCGTGGTTTAAATTCCGAAAACAACTGGCCGGGTCGTTACAACATGTACGGAAAAGCTAGAGGCAGTTGTTATTTTATAAACGGGATTTGGCTCATTGTCCTTCATTTTCTCTTGGTTTGGGCGATTCTTGGAGGGTTTCAAGTGGGGGTTTTCATCATCAATGGAAAGTTAAGCCATCCCAACTTATTATGAGTTAAAATTATGTATATATTTTAACATGGGAATTAGTAGAAACTTGGGGTTTGAGGGAAAGATCTAGAAAATTGGTATTATTGGAGTTTGACCACGATTTTGGACATGAAATTGAGAGTAAATTATATATTTGAGTTCATGAGGATGTGGGCAACTTTATCTTCGAAAAATTTCGGAATTCAAGCTCGTGGGCTCGAGGGTGATTTTGTCAACTTTTCAATTGAGGTTTGAAATTGTTATAAATTCTATTATTGGGAGTAATTGAACATATATTAATGGGACTTTTACATAATATATTGGCTAGTTTGGAGCATTATGAATGTCGATTATAGAACTTCGGAGCGAGGTGAATCTCTTTTATAACCTTGTAAGAGGGAATTGTCCCTATAGGTGAATTAATTGGATATGTGCTTCTATTTGTGGGGGCTACGTATGCACGGGGTGACGAGAGTCAGTGCGTAGCTACTATTATACTTAAGTCCGACTAATCTATGACCCAAAATCATGCTTTACTTATAATATTTGCAATATTGTTGTCAATTTGAAATGCTTAAAACATATCGAACATGTAAATGAATTTCTAAAAGACTAGACATCGTCTCTTGACTATTAAAAGAAATGGCCTTTACTTGGATAATTACTCCTTGATGAATTCTTAATTAACTGTTTGAATATGTTTATCTATTGTGGAATGGGCCGAACGCCTCGGTAGATTAAATAGATGCATATATGGTTCGCGCCATTCGACCCTCTAGCAGTGCACATTTTTTATATTGTTGGATCTGACTATACGACCTCAGCATGATTTGTGCATGCTTGTACTGCTAGACTTGCAAAGTTATAAATGATGATATTGCCTCCCTGGCTTGAGAAAAATGTATAAATGATGATAATAAATTTGGAAATTTACTATTAATGAAAGAACTATTTACTTGCTTCATGCTACTGAGTTACAACCATTGTTATAAAAATCCTCGATTTACTATATTA
The DNA here is from genome assembly GCA_026770625.1 of Nicotiana glauca. Classification (NCBI taxonomy): domain Eukaryota; kingdom Viridiplantae; phylum Streptophyta; class Magnoliopsida; order Solanales; family Solanaceae; genus Nicotiana; species Nicotiana glauca. Next base: position 118,046 of record MU683647.1, read on the forward strand.
TCGGTACATTAGTGGACCATTAGTAAGTATCGAAGTCGACCTCTCGTCTCTACCTCTTCGAAATTAGACAGGATACTTATGTAGTACATGTTGTTTTTGTACTCAAGCTACACTTGTTGTGCATTTTATTTTCAAAAGAACACGTACCTCTAGTGGCCTAATAGGCGTAGCAGCATGGATGATGCGAAGACTTAGGTGAGCTGCATCTTTCGAGGAGACCCGCAGCCATCATAGTCTCTTTCAGTGTATTGTATTTACTCTCTTTCCAAACCTATATTCCGGACAATTATTGTACTTCATTTGATATCCTAGTGATTGCTCATGCACTTTTGTCACCAGGTTTTGGGATGATTATGGAATATTTCATATGAAAAGTTGTAAACACATTTATTTATTTAGTGATTATTACATATTTACTAGTAAATGAAAGGAAATTATGGGTCCTAAAATATTAAAACAAGATTTTAATTAATTATTTAGAGTTGGCTTACCTGACCGAGGTGTCCGGTGCCATCACGTACTTTGATGAATTTTGGGTTCGTGACAACATGGTATCAGAGCACTAGGTTCCCTTATGTCTTATGAGTCATGAGAAAATCTAGTAGAGTCTTACAGATCAGTACAGACACATCCGTACTTATCTTTGAGAGGCTACAGGGCTCTTAGGAGCACTTCCCTTATTGATTCCTCATCGTGCGATTTGATTCCTTTTGAGGCTTATGACTTTGTTTCCTTCCTACTCGATCTTATGCGATGAAAAAAGCATATTATAAATCATAAATTGAGGAATTTTAATGGTACTACATATGTGGTACAGGATGTCCCTCCCCGCATATTTGTTTGGGCTATTGTCGTCGCCTTGCGGAAGGGTAGTCTGTCATTTTAGCTCTGTAGATGTACTTCTGAGAGCTTTGACGCTATGCACAGGTTGCTACGATGCTCATGAATGGTTATCGCACGGTGTTAATGTGATAATGGGATACTTGTCCATGCATGAAAGCAGAGTATTACTTGGAAAGAGGTTTTCTCAGTGCATGATTCAGAGATTTAGTATTGTATTTCCGGTAGAGGAAAGTCAATTGGAGTATAGACATTCAGGTTTGCTTTATTAGAGTAACGAGACTTGGTATTTCAAGTGTAGTGTAATTTCCATTTCCGGCATTTTGTCGCCGTCCTCGATTGAATATGTTATGTTCGTCGGTGTTATGATCTTCTACAAATTGCATGTGGGCCAGTATATTGTGAGATAGTACTGAAAAAGCGGTTGTCAAAGATTGTGGGGTGCGGTAGTTCAGGATTGAATCCATGTTTCTAATGTCGATGGATCGAGAAAAGATAATTTTCGGAAAGGTTTAAAGTTAGTAGCGGTCTATTGGTTCAAGTGCTAATGAGATAGATTTTTATCTAAGGTATCATCTAAGCAGCAAAGGATGAGGAAAAACATGTGGGGAGTGTCATGCGATGGTTAAACTTCTAGAAGGTCAGGTGCAAGAAGTGGAAGTTGAGTAGTTTCGTAAAAAAAGGGAGTTTGCCCAAAGTGGGAGAGTGACAGAGTAGCATATGGGTTCAGTGGTAGGATAACTACACACCTTGAGGAAAGGTTTAGAGCGAATCGGGAATTTTAGCAGATGGCGATTGGGTTCACATGCTTAATTTGAAATACAAGATATTATACGATGGGAGATTTGATGCAACAGAAATGAGTTGCTCGATATGAGGAAGGATGCAACATGAATTTGAATTAGGATATATTGTCGAGTATTTAGTTGATGTCCATGAGGAATGAACGGACTTGCGCAGCTAGTGAATGAGCATGGGCTCATGATGGGTTACTGATTTCATAGTAATTGTGCATTGTAGGTGGGTTATCTCCTATGAGTAGGTCAGCGGTCGTATGGTTGGCAAGGCTTCTGTGCAGAATTCTACTGGCTATTCGGTAAGAAGTTGAATATGTAAATGTTGCTAGAGATTCAAAACGTTCATGAAATGTTGACGGAAGGATTTCAAGTAATATGGCGGGTTGGTTGTGCAAGATCACATCACTAATGAATAAAGAATCTGGTGGGTTCCAGAGTTGTGTAATAGTAGCTTCAAGCTAAGTGGGAGAGTCCCACCGCCTGCGATTGGGTTACATGATTATCTATTTAGGAGGTTTCAGGTTATCGATGCATTAGGAAGTTATCACAGCTAAGGGAAAAGAACATGAGTGGTAATATGAGCAATGGAATTGACGAAGGTGTTCTATAGCTGGCCTTATTGACTCATGTTCAGGGTTTGGGAAGATTCAAGATATATGCTTCGTGTAGAGATGATTTACAAGGGAAGTGATTTAGTCAAGTGCATCTTTGATATAGGTGTTCATATGCCAGCGGAGCCTATTGTCTAAACAAGAATTCTTGAATAGTGGACAACCAGGAATAACTAGTTTAGATATTTCGGGACCGAGCCAAAGTGGGTAACTCTCAACAACGGTCCCAGTGAATTCAAAGATTAAAAATACGGTGCCTAAGGATTCAAGCCTGCAACATGGTTAAGAATTGAGATTATGATAAGATGCACGGAGTGTTCTATGATATTTTTGACTTGCAGTGTAGCATTTGTAAGAATGAGAGGAAATGACTACGGATTCATAGAGAAGTTATTAGAAAGGGCATACCGGCAGAGGATGCGAGTGTGTGCACAAAGAATGTATGAGATGGTTCATGAGATTTGAGACAACATGGTCTCGTGATGCAAGGCCACTCAGGATGAGTGCGTTATGTGTTGAATGGAGTTATTATTATTTTCTAAGGTAATTAAGGATAAATGTGAAGAAGTTATATTGGTTAGCAATAGTGTAATGGGCATATTGGTGGTAGTGATCAACTCATTCATCGTGATTAAATTATGCATGTGATTCGTGATGGTACATGTGAGGCTTGTCGGCCGCAATAATTGATTTAATTGGAGGAATTCAAGTATTATGGCTTGTTATCCGAGAGGCGGATCCCGAAAGAGTTATGGTTGTTCAGACCACTACTTGAGGATTATCATATCCTACAGTAATGAGAAGATACTCGTGTGTTGCTATGGTTCTTTTGGAATGAGTTAAGTAAAAAAGATTCTAAAGGTGATGAAGTCTTTACCCTATTAGTGGTTCGGGAGTTATGAAGAGATTCCGGTGCTATCGTATATTGGCATGTTAGGTGCAGTGAGCGGTATGAAATTTGGAAGTGAGGATCAAGGTTTCGGTTCAATGTTGACAAGGATGTAACAAGCTCGGATGAGCAGGAAAATGATTGGGATGTTTAGAGTAAGCTGGTATTATCTTTAGCGTCACCCGAGATCGGTGTTTTTGTAGGATGCTTTGCATCTTGGTTACATATTCTTGTTATGCTTTACAGCGTTAGTGCAACCAGTGGTATGGATGTGCAAACTTACTATCTGATGCGGAAGGTTGTGGGGGCGTGTCTCACGGGAATATTGTATAAGTGTGACATATAGTCACTTGATTGATTGAATATTTAAACCAAGTGTGAAGATTGTGGTAGTACTACTAATTCGAGAATTTATGCCTAGAAGGCACTCAGTTTATTAGACTACGGACGGTGGTGGTTTGCTCCAGTTATGATGGTTGTTCTTGGGTGTTATGATGAAAAGGAGGTTATTATGGACCCATGAAAGGTTATTAGCCTAGTTCGGGTGCGATCAGAATAAACTTAAGGTCTGTGGATGGACTTAAATATGAATATGGGCTCTATATTAGGCCAAATATGTTCATTTTAGCATAGCACTCCTTATTGAGGAGTATTCGGTCATTTGATGTTATTGCATCGTCAACAATTTCATGTAATACTAGATGGTGTCGTGCGAGTTGTGAAACGGCTGGATAATTTCTTATGTGTTGAGGTTCCGCGTAACAATGGTGATATGTGAACATGATGGCTCTTGAGATTTGGGTCATATATTGCACCTCAATTGTGCTTGAGTTTTGTAGCATGCACTTAGCGTGCTTGTGGCCGATATTCGATATTTGGTAGTAGTGAGAAATTTAGCTTGGTGTGTATCTCCTTATATGAGTTCTATTTGTTCATCGAGTGGTACACCGCCATGGGTATGTTGTTTGGATTGGGTTGCATGCCGCAATAGTATGATGTAGAGTATAGTTTTCTATATTTTAATTTTTGTGTGTTTTGTTTCCCATTTTTTGGAGGAAAGTTCATATTAGTTGCGTGAGCTGAGTAGTCCCTTCCAGATTTTGATTTCCTTATGTATCACGTTCAAGTTGGTAGCATATTGGCACATTTTGGCATCATATGAGACTTTTGGTCATGTCTGGGGTGGCTTGTTGTCTGAGTAGTTCGTACTGGGTAAGACAAGATTATTGGATCTAGGATCAGTGCAATCGATTTATATTAAGTATATTAAAGAGCAAATACTATTATTGGTTCAGAATGAGGTAATGAGTCTTGTCAGGAGTATAGCCTCAATGAATTGTTGACTCGGCAGTTGGTTATGAATTTCTACATGTATCTTCCGTCATGGCTGTATTGTAAGAGTTGGAACGGGACTTATATGCGTCATGGGGTGCATTGTGAGCATCCGATTCGGGAAATATCGCCTATTATAATCAGGGAGTGTTATTATGGTCTTGAACGATGTGGTGTATGGTGTGAATTCAGCAAGGGTGTGCAGTCATGTTTTGGTACAACGTGTGGTGATTGATACGATGTTCGTTGGTTGGAAGTAGTTCTGACAGGGAATTTTGGGTGTTGAAATATGGTTTCTAAACTTATTTGCTTGAATGAAAGAGAATATCTTCATATTTGCTCGAGGTAATGTGCTCAACTGAGTTGTGGTAGTATGGGAAGGTGCACGAGGTATTTGTCAGTGATTGCAGACAACTCTAGCATAGTTCTTAGCATGTTCGAGGACGAACGTATGTTTTAAGTGGGAGATGATGTAACGAGCCGACCATCGTTTTCAGCTCAAGCGTGTTGTTTAGCAGTTTAAGGCCATGAGTAGCTTCACTTCAGGTATTATGACTTGTACGAGTGGTCGGAATTGAATTTCGGGAAGTTTGGAATTTATTTTGGAAAGAAAATTCCCATTTCGGAAGATTTAAGTTGAAAGAATTGTGTAAGGTTTGATTTATGAGTGAACGACCTTGAAATCGGGATTTGAAAGTTCCAACAGGTTCGTATGATGAAATTGACTTGCACGTATGTCCGAATCGGATTTTGGATGACCCGGCAGCGTTTTGGCGCCTATTGAGGAAGCTAGTATTTTGTAAGAATTTCATAAGTTTAGGTTGAAGAGCATTTTAGTGTTATCAATGTCGGTTGGGATTCCAAGTCTAGGAATAGCTCCGTATTGTGATTCTGGTATTGGGAACGCAATCACAAGTCGATTTGGAGGTCCGTAGATCATTTTGGAGTCATTAGGCTAATGTTGGTAATTTGAAAGTTTTTGAGAAGTTTGACCGAAAGTGGACTTTTTGATATCGGTTTTAGATTTCGATTCCAGAAGTTGGATTAGGTCTGCAGTCGAATATGACTTGTGTGAAAAATTTGAGGTCAATCGGATGTGATTTTATACGTTTTGGCATCTAATGAAGAAGTTCAAAGTTCTAAATTCATCAAGTTTGAAATGTAGTGTGATTCATGGTTTTAGCATTGTTTGATGTGATTTGAGGCCTCAAGTAGGTCCGCATTATGTTATGGGACTAGTTGGTGTGACTGGGTGGGGTCCCGGGGGCCTCGGGTGGACTCTGGGTAGTTAACGGATCGAATTGGAGTTGGGAGGAAGAGCCGAAGTCTTCTATCATCTGGTATAACCGCACCTGTGAGGTTATGGCCGCAGGTGCGAAGCCACAGAAGCGGCCAAAGGAGCGCAAATGCGGTTGAGAAGGGAGAAGGCTAGGACCGCATATGCGGTCATCTTGCCGTAGAAGTGGGACCACACCTGCAGAAGGAGAAGCGCAGAAGTGGAATGAGGGGACCTGGTGAAGGACCACAGTTGCGGTAGAGAGGCCTCACCTGCGGAACCGCACAAGCGGTCAAGTGACCGCATGTGCAGAATGGCTGGAGGCGCTGTGTTCTTTTAAAAATTGGATTTGGCCCATTTTTCTTTTTTTTTCTCTTGGTTTGGGCGATTCTTGGAGGGTTTCAAGAGGGGGTTTTCATCATCAATGGAAAGGTAAGCCATCCCCACCTTTTATTAGTTAAATACACTGATTATTTATATGTTTTAACATGGAAATTACTAGAAACTTGGGGTTTGAGGGAAAATCCTAGAAAATTGGTATTCTTGGAGTTTGACCACGATTTTGGACATGAAATTGAGAGTGAATTATATATTTTTCTTCATGAGGTTGTGCGCAAACTTTATCTTCAAAAAATTCCGAAGTCCGGGCACGTGGGCCCGAGGGCGATTTTGTCAACTTTTCGATCGGGATTTGAAATTTTTATAAATCGGATTATTATGAGTAATATAACATATATTAATGGGTTTATGTAATTATTGGCTAGTTTTTGTGCATTGTGCACCGATTTGAGTCTTCGGAATGTTGTGGAATGCCCGTTATGGAACTTCGGAGCAAGGTGACTCTCCTTTCTAACCTTGTAAGAGGGAATTGTTCCCTTAAGTAAATTGATTTGATATGTGCTTCTATTTGTGGGGGCTATGTATGCACGAGGTGCTGAGAGTTCGTGCATAGCTACTGTTATGCTTAAGTCCCGGTAGTCTAGGACCCAAAAGCATGCTTTACTTGTAATATTTGCAATCGTGTTCTCAAATTAAAATGCTTAAAACATATCAAACGTGTAAATGAATTTCTAAAAGACTAGACATTGTTTCTTGATTATTAAAAGAAATGGCCTTTACTTGGATAATTACTCCTTGATGAATTCTTAATTAACTGTTTGAATGTGTTTATCTGTTATGAAACGGGCCGAACGCCTCGGCAGATTAAATATATGCATCTATGTTTCATGCCATTCGATCCTCTAGTAGTACACAGTTTAAATATTATTGGATCGTTCCGTACGACCTAGGCGTGATTTGCGCATGCTTGTACTGCTTGACTTGAAAATTTATAAATGATGATATTGCCTCCCTGGGTTGAGAAAAATGTATAAATGATGAAAATAAATTTGGAAATTACCTATTAATGAAGGAATTACTTACTTGCTTCATGCTATTGAGTTTCAACCATTTCTATAAAAATCCTCGATTTACTATATTATCGGTACATTATTGGACCACTAGTAAGTGTCGAAGTCGACCTCTCGTCTCTACCTCTTCAAGATTAGACGAGATACCTACTGAGTACACATTTTTCTTAATTCATGGTACACTTGATGTGCATTGTTGTTGCACAGGCACATGTGTCACGCCCCAACCTCGGGAGGTGTGACTTACGCTCAATCGAGTGAACCCGATTGAGCCAGCCTTTCTGGACACTCTCTACCCAACTCACTATGATCAAGAAACCATGATTTCATTTAATTAGATAGTACGAAAGATCATACATATGACGTTGCTAGTTCCTTTTATATTACAACCCTTAAACCATGGTTAAGTCTCCAAAATTTCATACAGTTGCAGCTTAAAGGAACAAGAGTTTTAGTATTACAACGCAGTTCATTAACCCATCTAACACCCGTACATAACCTACACAAACGTCTATGGAGCCTCTAAAGATACAAAAGACATTTATGATAATACCGGCAACAAGGCCCAGGCTATACCTCAAAAGTGGTAATTTATAACAAAAGATATACTCCATAATCCCTGGAAAAATAGGGGCTTGCTCACCAAGATTGCTGAGAGGGGGATGCACTGCTACCTACGATTGGCACTGTCTGCTATGCAACCACCTACATCCATTCAAAGATGTAATGCCCCTGGCAAAAGGGACGTTAATACCATGGAATAGAAGTAGTATTTACAACTAAACACCATCTCATTAGAAAGAACTATCATACAAGAATAAGGAAATCATAAGTATCAACAAAAGCTTTAAACAATCACCACATCATCAAATAAAAGGGATCACATAGATTTCACATAATTTCCATATCGTTAGGTTGGGACATTTAATATCGTTGCATCATAATTCACAATACCACCGCTTTCTTGCGTGGAGTCCGATCACGACTCGATTGAATAGGCTGCCTCATTTGAGACATGTACCTCAGTCACAATTTCATTCCCACTTTCTAGTTTTAATATCAACACAATACCACTATGTGTACGGCATGGAGTTCGATCACGGCTCGATCGGCTAGGCCATCTTACCAAGACTTTTTCCCTTTTGATCAATCATCTCATTTCAATCTTTATTTCACATATATCAGCTCATCGGCACTTGGGGCCATAATTATCAGATCATACTTGGCACTACGCCATATTTCATAACTCAAGCTCTTTTCCCCCCACATTTCACATCATTTCCACTTTCAATATTAACCTTGCAATTTAAGATAATAGGCACATACAAGAGCAATTCAAGTTGTAAGCATAGAGGGGATTTCACATAGTTTAGCATAACAATCTCAATTTAAACTTGACTTGAAATATAGGCATTTTAGCACATGGTTCACATTATTCACACACCCTTAAGTTACCAAGAATAGCATATTGAACACATAGAGACACACCTTTCACATATATATTTGCAACACCAATTCATTTGAAATAACAAGCAATACATCAATCAAATTTCGGACTTACAACATTTGCATGGACATCAAATGAGCTCAATTTCTAAGAAGAGGGGGTTTTAGCTATATATACCTCAATAGAGCTTTCCTTAAATTCCTACAATAAATCCGGGACTCCAAGAAACTTCGATCTGTTTTATGAAAATTACAAGTTGAACCAAAAATTAGAGGGATAATCAAGATTCTTGCTCATTTGGGCACATTATCAGGCACTAAGTATGAATTGTGATTTTAAGACCTTTTTGTGAGAGATTTTATCATCCTACACGTTATTTGTTACATTTTTAGCTTACAAACTCCCCCTACCCTTTTATCATACATGCATGCAAGATAATCAATCCTTATGCCCATGAACCCAGTTGTTAATTACTTATTTTAATAGGAATTTTGAAATCAAAGTCTAGGGCACAAGTTCTTACCTCTTAGAATGAAGGCTTAGTAATTTTACTTAATAATCTTCAAAGATTGGGCAGGGATTGAATAATGACTTGTTCAAGATTACTTTCTCCCTCTAGTACTCATTTTCTCACTTTAAATGTAGCAAACAAAAAGCATAATATGGTCTAATGGGGTATTTTTAATGGAGTGGGGTCGGGTATTAAAAGTTAGAAAATAGGAGCCCCAACTCAATATACTGTCGCATATGCGACCACATAACTGATATGCGGCGCGCAAAAGGGACCACAAAAGTGGCCCTCGAGACTTGAACATTCTGCCCGAGTATGCGACCAAAATGCGATCTGCATTCTTGTTCTGCAGTCGCATAATGCACCACAGAACTGCCGTTCGCTAAAATCACAAGGAGGTTATGCGATTACTATACGGCCCACATATCTATTATGCGACCGTATAATTGGACGCATAGTTGTCCTCAAAATTAGCCAACATTCTGCCTCACTCTATGGAAGTTACGCGACCCACATTGCTATTATTATTTACCGTGAAAATGGTAATAACAATTAAATTTGTTTATGAGACTCTAAAAATATATGATCTATTTTTCTGCTAGTTTTTAAACAGATGATGCTATGTGTATGAAGTTTAGAGCCAAAATGAGAGCTATATATAAGGAGATAATCAAACCGATAGGCTAGTCAATCGGGGCCTCGAGCTTGTCAATTTAGGGCCTCGAGGTTGATTCCAGGGCTCGACTACGAGCCATCGAGGGTGATCGGGGTAGGTCTAATAGTTATAATAAAGTCAATGAAGGCTCTTTATGGACAATGATAAGAAATAAAGGATGAACAAGTATGAAGGTAATAAATGAATGCAATAATAACGAGAAAGTATGTTAGAAAGAAGAGAGAATGTTCTTTGTATATTTGTGTGGAGCAACTGAAGCAACAGATGTTACAAAATGACAAGAATCCCCTTATATAGTAGGGGAATCCCTACATGGTACAAAATGCATTAACTACAAAGATATGGTGATGGGACAGCTAGACAAGAACACTCTTATTCGGGTTTAGAGTAGACTGCTAGGCTCCGTCAGTCTTACTCATGTGCTTTGGGAACTCTCCATCTTCACCATAGTCGTGGTCATCATTGTCCTAAGGTCGAGTGTGGATGACCCTCGAAGGAGGGCACTCGGCTGTGGCCTCGAGACTTCGAGGTGACCCTCCAAAGTACCTTAATGACGAGAAATTGGATCCTCTGATTTTGCCATATACAGATAGTCTCCGCATTTCCTAGAACGAAGGGATAGGAAACGATTTTGATATCCAACTCTTCGAGCTTCCCGTGATGAAGTTATACTGGTGATATCAACTTGTGACGCGAGTCTTCATGATAACCGGGGTGTCCTATGGACTTATCTTTTCAGCTCCATTCAATGCACTTCCAATTCCCATTCCCCAAAGCGGCAGTACTGCCGTCGATTCAGTTTTCGATAATGCATTGATTGCGCCTGCCTATCCATCTTCCAAAGGCATTGATGGCCATATTATCACCCTTATAAAGGGAGTCTACCAGCACTACCTCTCCATCCCTTTCTTCTTACTATCCTCAAGGTTATATGGCAGCGTTCTTACCAGCCATGTCATGACCTTTTACTCGGGCTTTTCCTTGCCGAGCGAGATCTCGTTGTTTTATCTTTATTGTTGTTGTTATGACTGCATTATTGTCATCGTTGGCTTGAGGTGATGAGATGGGGGGACCGATCTTATATCGCTGCTCGTGACAGTGTTCGGATTATACACTGCTACTCACTCTCCTTCCCTGGCCTGGTGTGGCACTTCATCCCTCGGGTTTCCTAAGGGATAAAATGGCACAACTGGCCGTTAGAACTGCTCGGCGCAACGTCCCAGAAGGTGGGCTCGAAACGACCATGCATGCAGGGTTGATGCTCGCCAAATCTTCAACCTTTGGTTTCAGTGGGCTATGTCTCTTTTTTCTGCTTCTTCTGCCTAACTTCCCTCTTTCATCTCCCCATTTTTCTCTTCTTCATCTTCACCCTCGGGGCCATTATCCCCTAGGATTGAGATGGGAACCTAGAGGAGGTGGCAATCGAAGATATCACCGTCGAGGATGCATGCTCGGGGAGATGGTGCTCGAAGATGTTGCTACCAAAGATGGACCTTCTAAATTATACTAGGTTCTAGGCTTTTATCGTAAGCGTACCCTTTCATTTCTTCATTTCTGTGTAAGGACCCCCCGTGGGCTTTTGTAATCGAATTTTCATGAATACAAAGGTGTTTCTTCAATTCTGTCTTTGATGTTTGTTGTTTTTCCTTTTATTTGTGCTTACGGGAACCTTGAATGCATGATCCTAGTGGTCGTTGTCGATATCGAGCCCTAGTGGGAGTATATTTCTCTGACCTTTGATTTTTCGGTACGGCTTCTCACGGAACCGTTTGCCCTTCCTCGGACCAAAACCAGACTGGACCAACAAGCTCTGGTTGTCGGAACCCTTACTTTGGGTTGGATGAGAATAACACCTCAAACCTTCAGACTTTCGAGAACTATTTTTAGGCCTTGCAATATTCTTCGAGGAAAATTTGCTCGGGAGCCCTAGAATCGGGTCTGCCTTTAAGCTCTCAAGGGCAGTCTCCGAGCGGGGTTCGTTCAAACCTGAGCCACTCAAAAACCTACTTTGAACCTTGCATAAATAGCCCTAAAGCATTGTAGGTAGATCACAAATGAGGTTTTTACCTGAACTTAGACCGTATCTCGTGATCGAGCCTATATGGGTGGAGTTTAAATGTTTGTTTCTTTGTAGCTTTACTCCTTTTTTGCGGAGTTCCTCGAGGTCGGGTACCACCTCAGGACTTGTAACGATGCCGTTGGCTTATCGAAGCCTAACTTCTTCTTGGTGGAGATCCTCGAGGTCGGGTACCACCTCGGGATTAGCGGTAATGGCTTTCGCTTTTTGGAGCCTAACTTCTTCTTGGTGGAGATCCTCGAGATCGGGTACCACCTCGGGATTGGTGATAATACCGTTGGATTTTTAGAGCCTAACTTCTCTTGATGGAGATCCTCGAGGTCGGGTACCACCTCAGGATTGGCGACAATGTTGTTGACCATTTAGGACGGCGGGTCGTCGCCACTTTTTCCATATATAGGCTAGTTTGTGCCCCTTTGAAGATCTTATTATTTTACGTGGTTACCTTTCCTTTTCTGGGTTGAGCCTTTCGCTACTCTAGTGCTAACGTACTTGTATAAATTCCTGCTCAAGTTCCCTGATTTTGCCACCTCCATGACTACTATATCGGGGTCTGTTTGGCAGAGATGGGGAATTTCGCCTCCGATATTCAGGACCAATGAGAGCGTACCTTGAAGATTGCTTCATCGATAAGAGAAGAACACCTTCGATTAGTAAGAAAAAACTGTGGTTGGGGGGAGAAAGTAGTGTTGCAGATACTTTCCCCGGATGAGGGCATCACGGATCGTGTCGATGGATTATTTAATGTGTACACATATCCCTTCACACTAGGCCCCCTTGATAGGGTTGTGCTAGATTTCTGTTTGAAGTACAGGGTTACCTTGCTGCAGATCCATCCATCAACTCGGAAGATAGTGTTGATGATGAGATTTTTTGTGGAGAAGGCGAGGCTTTACTTCACGCTCAGTCATCTCATCATGTTGTATCATCCCTTTCATCACGGGGCCTGTTAATTTTGTGATGCCGGTCGACCACGCCCTTCGCCATTGATGATAAGGAGGATGGAGATTGAGAGTGGATGAGTTGATTCATCCGAGTCCGAACGGCTGACATTATCCATGTGGAGCTTATGACATTCCTTGAGGAATGGAATTATGCACGTAAGTGGCACATTCCATACCTTCTCAGATTTGCTTGTGGCGAAGGCTGATATCACGATCATGCCATCTTTTATTCTTCTACAGCAGTTACATGGGCACCAGGTGATGTTCCCGATCTGCTGGATTTGGTTCAAAAGTTGGCAATCCACTCGAATTATGACCAGGGAAGGTGGAGAGCTATGTCCCGAGGTATATGGGGAGCAAAATATCATGGTGCATGTTGTGCTATTTTTTCCTTTCCCTTTTTTAATTTGGAGAGGTAATTTTCCTTTTTGCGCGTTAATCGTTTTGTCATAGAAATCAGAGAGCCTTCCGAGGCGAGGCTGCGCTCCTTTGATAAGGGGCAAGAGTCGCTAGCCTCTGAGCTAAAAAATGACAACAATAAGCGGGAGATGCCTCTACAGGGTGACGACACTCAAAGCAGGGCGAGGCTAGACCCGGGTTTCAGAGCGGAAGCATCATCCGAGCCCGCCGTACCCGTGGTTCCCGGCTCTGCAAAGTTGGTTTCTCCATTGCCACTCCCTTCTCATTCTGTTGATAGTGTTTTGGGGGATACTATAAACTCGGGGTCGCCTACCCCGAGCGAATGTGTCTCGACCAGAGTTAATTCATTTAGAGATGAGGGATCTAGGTTAACAGATGCACGTTCGGCTTTCGAGGAAGCCCAATGGCTTCACTTTGTGGTGCATTTTGACATAGTCCCTTTGAATTTTGCATCTTGCCTTTTTTATTGGGTTTTCTTTTGTAGGCCTTCGACAAGGTTAAGTACGGGCTGCTTCATCATGAAGCCCGACTGCGGAAAGCTCTGGATGTAAAGATATCACTTAGGCTCCTTTCCGATGAAAAGGAAGCCGAGCTAGAACACTTGCGGTATGAAGCGAGCCAGAGCTTGAATTATGAGAGCTTTTTGAAGTAGCAGGTAGCTTTTCATACCGGGTGTGTATGTATCCCGCTTTCTGGCTTATGAGGCTAACAATTTATTTATTTTAGTTGCAAAAAATGACGGAGGCCCTGGAGCATCTTTGGGATGAATTCAACCGAGCCAATAGTGAACATGATGAACTAAGAGCTCTGACAAAGGTTCAATATTTAGAGGAGAGGGATGCCCAAGCTAAAGTTCCCGACATTGAGGCCCAACTTCACTTAGCCTATGAAAATTCTTCGGCACAAGCACACGCGATTGCGAAGCTTGAATCCGAGCTTTTGAAGGTAAGGGCCGAGATCGTTGACGCCCGAGCTGAAGCTGTAATGAGCCCAACTAAGGATGTCCAGGAGATGGCGATCCACTTGAAGGATACTACTGATGCTCAAGTCGAGTTGAGAAGGATCCCCGACTCTGAAGAGAGGATTAAAGAATATGCTCGTTGCGAGTCTCAAAAAAAAACTCTCGAGGAGATCTATGCTAGGGGATTTGTTCTTTCAGAGGATTTAGCGCAAGCGAGGGCAGACGAGCGTGATTCTCGGTTGCTTCTATCCGACGTTAGAGAAGTGAATACGAGGCCAGCAAGCTATAACTCCCAGGTGGAGCGTAGATTTTTTCCATCAGTATGTATTATTTTCAAAGCATGTTTGTAGATGGATATTGCAATTTTCATATATGTGTATAAGGAAACCCTTGCGACTTTCTTCCTTTCGCAAATATTTCTTGTATTCCCCAGATCCCCATCTCTTGCACCATCTTGCTTCAATGTGTCTAACACAAAATCTGTGGTGTGCCTCAGGAAGCACTCCTGAGATTGAGTCAATAAGGCCTTACATATATAGGAAATAAGAAGTATGAGAATCTATATGTACAGATTGGAAATCAAGAAAATAATAAAGGGAAATAGTGAAGTAAAGTGTTCATACCTTTTGATATCAGAGATGAAAGTGATTCCTTCACCCATCTTTAGGTCCAAAGACATTTTTAGAAGAGTTAAAAACCACTTCCATGTGACTTTTGTTTCATTATCCACAATAGTCCCAGCAAATGGATAAAAATGGTTTGCAGAGTCTTGACAACTGCCTCCAAGAGCTGACCCTTAACTTTCCCTTTCAAAAAAGTTCCATCCAACCCTATAAAGGGCCTTAACCCACTCTTAAACCCCATCTTCATTGCATGAAAACATATATACATCCTTAGGAAATTTTTCAACAATTAGCTTAAGTACACGCTCGTCACCTCACGTACAAGGCATTCAATTACCAAATATCGTATCCTAAGGGGAAAGGTCCCCCACACAAGGTTAGACAAACCACTTACCTCGAACAAGCACAAAAATCAACCAGAAACCACGCCTTTGCCATGAGTATCCGACTCCAAATGGCCGAAATCTATTCAATTCAATTACATATCGTAAATAACATCGCAAACAACTGATTCTAATATTTAGTTCAAAGCTAAGGCGTGAAATTAGGTAAAATGACCAAAACACCCCATAGGACAACGTCTCGGAGATGAATAATTTTCACATTTTCAGAACCCACGTACTGTCACGAGTCTATACATAACAAGAACACTTGAATCGGAGTCCAAATGACCTCTCAAATTTTCAATTAATGGTCTAAGAACTTTTCCCCCAATTTCTAAAAAAAATTCGAAATTAAATGTTGAAATAAACTAAAGATTGATGGAATATAACTAGAAGGGTTAAAGAAACATTACCCAATGATCTCCTCTTCAAAACCCTCTCAAAATCGCCCTCTCCCGAGCTCCAATTTGATTTTTTCAACTTATGAAACTAAACCCTCGAATTTCTTATTTCATTACAGTGATTTTCGTTTATGCGGTCAAGGGAAATCACCTGCGGTCCCGCTTCTATGGACAAAGTGCCGCTTCTGCGGCTTACCCTTAAGTGCCCAATTTCCGCTTCTGCGGACAAGAAACGGCTCTTGCGGTTCCGCTTCTGCGGGCATCACACCGCTTCTGCTGTTTCTGGAGGAAAAGGCCAAAGGCTTTTAGCCACTTCTGCGGCGCCACTTCTACGGTTCCCAAGCCGCATATGCAAAAATACCAGAATCAGCAATGGCTCAGTTGCTGCAACATTTCTCCGATCTTCCCGTCAACCATCCGAAATCATCCCGAGGCCCCCGGGACCTCAACTAAAAGCACCAATAACACCTACTACCCATTCAAACTTGTTCCAACCCTTAAACCACCTAAAACAACGTCGGAAACTCGATTAAATCAAGGATTTGAGCCTAAGAACTTCAAATTCTATCAAAACACATTTTTTGATCAAAAACCTTACCAAACCTCGTCCGAATGACCTAAAATTTTGCAAACACGTTCCAAATGACATGACAGAGCTACTGCAACTTCCAGAAGTCTATTCCGACTCTCAGATAAAAAACTCACTATCGGAGCAGAAACTTCAAAAATTCAAACTTCGGCATTTCAAGCCTAAATTAACTACGGACCTCCAAAATACATTCTGAACATGCTCCCAACCCCAAAATCACCTAACAGAGCTAACGAAACCATCAGATTTCCATTCCAAGGCCGTCTTCTCACTATTCTAACTACGGACCACTTTCCAACTCTTAAGCTCTCATTTAGGGACTAAGTGTCCCAAAACTCTCCGAAACCCAACACCGAACATCCCGGCAAACCAAAATAGCAAAAATGAACTTAGGGGAAGCAGTTAATAGGGGATCAGGGTGTTAATTCTTAAGACGACTGGCCGGGTCATCACACCAACTTAAACAAACATTCATCCTCGGACGAGTCAAGAAACATGCACGAAGCCTCAAACTGGTGAGGATATCTGCTCCGTATCTCCTGCTCGGTCTCCCAGGTAGCCTCCTCCACGGGCCGACCTCTCCACTGCACTTTCACTGAAGCTATATCCTTTGAACTTAACTTCCAAACCTAACGCTCCAAAATAGTTGTTGGCTCCACATCATAAGTCAAGTCACCATCCAGATGAACCGTGCTGAAATCTAGAACATGAAATGGATCTCCAATATACTTTCGGAGCATAGAAACATGAAATAACGGATGCACACTGGACAAGCTGGGTGGTAAAGCAAGCTCATGAGCAACCTCCCAATCGTCCTAAGCACCTCGAAAGTACCAATGAACCGAGGAATCAATTTACCCTTCTTCCCAAATCTCATAATTCCCTTCATGGGTTAAACCTTCAACAAAACCTTCTCACCAACCATGTAGGACACATCTCGAACCTTTCTGTCGGCATAACTCTTTTGTCTCGACTGCGATGTACGAAGCCTCTCCTGAATCACCTCCACCTTGTCTAAAGCATCCTGCACCAAGTCTGTCCCCAATATCCTAGCCTCACCGGGCTCGAACCACCCAATTGGATATCTACATCGTCTCCCATACAAAGCCTCATATAGATCCATCTTGACTGATAGCTGTTGTTGGAAGCAAAATATGCAAGCGGTAGAAACTGATCCCATAACCCTCCAAAATCAATGACACAAGCATGCAACATGTCTTCCAATATCTGAATAGTGCGCTCAGACTGCCCGTCCGTCTAAGGGTGAAAAGTTGTGCTCAACTCAACCTGAGTGCCCAACTTTCGCTGCACAGACCTCCAAAACTGCTAAGTGAACTGAGTGCCCCTATCTAAAATGATGGAAACTGGGATACTATACAACCGAACAATCTCCCGGATATATATCTCTGCTTACCGCTCTGAGGAATAAGTAGTACAAATAGGAATGAAGTGCGTGAACTTGGTCAGTCTATCTACAATCACCCAAATAGCATCGAACTTCTTCAAAGTCCATGGGAGCCCAACTATAAATTCCAGAATGATCCTCTCCTACTTCCACTCTGGAATATCTATCCGTTGAAGCAAGCCACCCGGTCTCTGATGGTTATATAAGGAAGACCGAGAAATCACACAAGCCAATACCCTACTAGGCTCCGAAATATCCAATCTTACGAACCGATTGGCTAAAGCCTGAACATCAACTGCAAGAGGTCTCTCCCCAACTGGAATACATGCCAAACTTCCCATACTCACCGCCTTCCAGCTCAAAGCGACGCCACTACATTGGCCTTCCCCAGGTGATACAAAATAGTAATATCATAATCCTTAAGAAACTCCAACCACCTTCACTTCCTCAAATTGAGATCCTTCTACTTGAACATAATCGGTCGAACCTCACCACTCAATCTATGGCACACCAGGCATAGCCAAAGTCACTGTCTTGGCATGACAGTCCAGAATAGCCCGGCACGAAGATAACCAGTCCATGCGCAGAATAACATCGAAGTCTACCATACATAATAACAATAGATCCACTCAGGTCTCCAGACCCTCAATATTCACAACATACGACCGATACACATGGTCTACCACAACAGTATTGCCCATCGGTGTAGAAACGTGAACAGAAGAAACAAGGGACTCGCAGGGCATATCCAAATAATGGGCAAAATAAGATGACACATAAGAGAAAGCAGAGCCAATATCAAATAACACAGAAGCATCCCTGCGGCAAACTGAGATAATACCTGTAATCACTGCATCTAAAGCAATCGCATCGCGCCTAGCTGAAAGTGCATAGAAGTGAGCCTGACCACCTCCGGATCGACCTCCCTCTCTAGGACGACCGTTAGATTAATGTCCCCCCACCCATAGTTGGCTGGTTAGGTGGTAAAGTGGCTGGGGATGATGCTGATGACTGAACCCTATGCTTAGAACGATGAGGGAACTGCCTCCATTAGTGGCACATCTTTCCACATTTATAAAAACTCCCAGATGCTGGAGACGAAGATTGATGGGAACCCCTTGAACCAGTATGACTAGCAGACACCCCTGGCATAAAAGAATCCTGAACCAATGGAGCACGGGACAAACCCTGGGCTGGAAGTGCACTAAATGAAGAATGGCCCTGCTAAGAACTGTGAGACCTATGGCCTAATGATGCCCCATGATAACCTGGGCGAGCTGACTGAGCATGTTGGAACTATCAGCCTCTATCGTGCTGAAACTAGCCCCTCGAAGGAGCACCCCCCAAAACTACCATGTCCTCGAGGCTTCTTGGCCTCCCTCTCCTCATGCTCTTGGCAACGTACTGACTCAATATCTCGAGTAATATCCACAACCTCCTCGAATGTAGCACCTGACACCATCTCCCTGGTCATGAGAACCAAAAGCTGCAACAAACCTCTTGATCCTCTCTCTCAGTAGCAACCAGCAAAATAGCATGTTGAGCCAACTCCGAGAGCCTCATCTCATATTGGATAGCTGTCATATCCCCCTGTCAAAGCTGCTCAAATTGCCTGCGCAGGTGTCATGACCCAAAACTGGACCGATTGTGATGGCGCCTCTCGTGAAGACAAGGCCAGCCGACACAACACTCATATTAACCCCTTAAGCATTAAGAGTCATTTTTTAGCCTGTAATTAAGCAATGTTTCATAATAACTTCTGAAATAACAGTGCATAATAGAAAAAAATACAAGCCCGACATCGGGGTGTCACTAGTCATAAGCATCTATCAAGGTCTGAATATGACAAGAAGTCTAACATAATGTACTAAATACAGTAATAGCAATGTTAGGAAGGGAGTGGTGCTACGAACGTCATGCAGCCACCTGCTAACACTTATGACTCCGCGTATGAGCAAATCAGCACCCGCTATCGAGTTTCGATATACCTAAATCTGCACACAAGGTGCAAGAAGTAATGTGAGTACTCCAACACAGTAAGTAATAAGAGTAAATAAAGACTGAGTATTAGGAAGCAATGAATCCACATTCATGTAAGGCTCAATAAGCACAACAGGTTTTCACATCATAATACGAGTCAACCTTTCTTTTTTAAAATCCATCTTTTAGTAAAAATCATTTTTAAGTGCTTTCTAGCAGTTTCAGTAGGGGTTCAATACCATTTAAAATAATAATAGAGATTAAAGCTATAATCGGCCCCGCAAAAAAGCATGGTTCATAAAAACACCCCCTCGGGCAAAACAGTAATCATAAACACTTCATAACTTGAGAATCTCGGTGGAAATAACCGAATGCCAAATCAGTGATTAATTTTTGAACAACTCATAAACCCCAGTTTAAATAAAAAAAAATTAAAACATTTGTTCAACTTTCCGACAGAGGCTCAATATAAAGGTGAGTGAAAATAGCCAGTGAATTGAAATATTCAATAGAAAATCACTTTAAAGAGGAGTGAAATTAATAAGTTCATAAACAGGCCTCACCAGCAAACATCACTCATATGGATGTATATATCTATCGCCCCTCGGGCTAGCCTCTCTGTCACTCGTGACTCAACTCTTACCAATCAGTACTCGTGCTTAGTATTCACGCTCAATAGGTACCATATAATAACTGCTGCGTCATGCAGCCCGATCTATAGACTTCGTTGACGGCGCTCACTGGGGGTGTGCAGACTCCGGAAGGGGCCCCTTACGGCCCAAGTGCAATATTGTTGCGGCATGCATCCTGACCCATATAAATATTGTTGCGGTGTGCATCCCGATTTGTATCTATATATGTATATATATTGCTGCGGCATGCAGCCCGATCCATAGATATATAATCCTCACAACTAGGACCTAGGCCTCTCTCAGTCATTAACCTCACCATCAGACTCTTAGTACATTAGCTCAGGCAGGGTTGCTTCCCCTTGCTGCAGCCACATCCCAGGCCGGGGGAGGAGCACAAACTCCCGCCGTCCGCACTCCTGAGTAGTGAGAGCATGTTAAGCAGGCTTCTGAGATTATTCCTGCACCGTTTGCAGCGCCAGTTTAACCCGAGGACGGGTCAGCTGCTTCGGAGGACGAGCAGCGAAGACTTGAGAGGTTCAAGAAGTATGATCCCCCAGTATTCAATGGACTAGCATCATATGATGCCTTGGGAGTTCTAGAGGAGTGTCACCGTATTCTTCGCACTATGGGCATAGGAGAGTCCAGCGGGGTTTCCTTCACCGCCTTCCAGCTTCGGGGAGCCGCCTATGATTGGTGGTGCACTTATGATAAGAAAACAGTCCAGTCGAGGCTGCCTTATTGACCTGGACCCAGTTCTCAGATATGTTTATGGGAGAGTTTGTCCATCAGAGTGTCAGGGACACATGGCGCACAGAGTTTGAGCATTTGCGCCAGGGTGCTACGACCGTTTTGGAGTATGCTATCCGCTATACCTGGTTGGCCTGGCATGTACCGGCCTTGGTTGCTACAGTCCGTGAGAGAGTTTGCAGGTTCATTGAGGGTCTTATCCTACCCATCAGATCTAGCATGGCTCGAGAGTTGGAGATGGACATCCCTTATCAGCAGGTAGTGAGCATTGCTAGGAGGATCGAGGGTATGCTCCCTAGGGAGCAAGTGGAAAGGGAGGCCAAGAGGTCTCGAGAGTCGGGCCACTACTCTGGTGCCCGTATCCCAGCAGCCAGTCATCATGGTAGGGGTTATGTGGCCATTCATTCAGCTCTTCTAGGAGCAACCAATGGTCCAGCTCCGCCTATACCTCAGGAGCCTTACTATGCACCTCCAGTTTCTAGCATGCCTCCTGCGCGAGGTGCTTCCAGAGGTCAGTCCAGTAGACCTGGCTCTAGTCCGTCACAGCCACCGCGTCTTCCCAAAGCATGTTTCGAGTGTGGTGATAAATGCCATATAGTTAGGGACTGCCCCAGACTTGGTAGGGGTGCATCATCACAGACTGCTCAGTCATAACGTACTCCTCAAAGTTCTTAGGCCATGAACACAGCTCTAGCTACTACCCCATCTGCCCAACCGGCTAGGGGCGGAGGTCGGTGAGATAGAGGCTGCCCTCGAGAGAGGGGTCGGGCTAGATATTATACTATTCCTGCTCGTACCAAGGCTGTTGCCTCCGACTCTGTCATATAGGTATTATACTGGTTTGTCACAGAGAGGTATCGGTTCTATTCGATCCGGCCTCTACTTATTCTTATGTGTCTTCTTACTTTGCTCCGCATTTGGGTGTGCCTCGGGATTCTTTGAGTGCCCCCGTTTATGTTTCTACTTCTGTAGGGGATTCTCTTATTGTGGACCGTGTTTATCGGTCATGTCTGGTTACTATTCGTGGTTTTGAGACCAGAGCAGATTTATTGTTACTCGATATGGTTCACTTTGATATTATCTTGGGCATGGACTAGTTGTCGCCCCATTTTGCTATTCTTAATTATCATGCCAAGACCGTGACGCTAGCTATGCCAGGTGTTCCATATGTTGAGTAGAGGGGTACTTTAGATCACACTCCCAGTAAAGTTATCTTTTTCCTTAAAGTTCAGCGTATGGTTAAGAAGGGGTGTGCCACGTATTTAGCTTATGTGAGAGATGTCAGTGTTGATACCCCTTCTATTGATTCAGTCCCAGTGGTACGTGATTATCTCGATGTGTTTCCAGCTGATCTTCCGGGCATGTCGCCCGATAGAGACATTGATTTTGGCATTGATCTGTTGCCGGGCACTCAGCCCATTTCCATCCTTCCGTACCGTGTGGCTCCTTCTGAGTTGAAGGAGTAGAAGGATTAGTTGCAGGAATTGCTTGATAAGGGTTTATTCACCCCTGTGTTTCACCGTGGGTGCTAATATATTGTTTATGAAGAAAAAGAATGGTTCCATACGTATGTGTATTGATTATCGCCAATTGAACAATGTTACAGTGAAGAACCGTTATCCTTTGCCTCGTATTGAGGATCTGTTTGACCAGCTTCAGGGCGCACATGTGTTTTCTAAGATTGACTTGCACTTAGGTTACCATCGGTTGAAGATTCGGGAGCCAGATATTTCGAAGACTACCTTGAGGACTCGGTATGGCCATTACGAGTTCCTTGTTATGTCATTTGGGCAGACTACTGCCCCAGTAGCTTTCATGCATTTGATGTACAGTGTGTTCAGGTCATATCTCCACTCGTTCGTCATTGTTTTCATAGATGATATTCTTGTATACTCCCGGAGTCGGAATATCATGAGCGGCACCTGAGGATAGTGCTTCAAACCCTAAAAGAGAAGAAGTTATACGCAAAGTTCTTGAAATGTGAATTTTGGTTGAGTTCTGTGGCATTCTTAGGCCATGTGTTATCGAGTGAGGGCATTTGGGTGAATCCAAGGAAGATAGAGGCCATGCAGAGTTGGCCTAAGTCCTCCTTAGCTATAAAGATTCGCAGTTTCCTTGGTTTGGCGGGCTACTATCATCTTTTTGTGGAGGGATTTTCATCGATTGCGGCCCCTATGACTAGATTGACCCAGAAGGGTGCCCCATTTCAGTGGACAAAGGAGTGTGAGGCGAGCTTTCAGAAGCTCAAGACAACCTTGACTACAACCCTAATTTCGATGTTGCCTACTGGTTCAGGGTCTTATACTATCTATTATGATGCCTCGAGAGTTGGCCTCGAAGCGGTGTTGATGCAGGACGGTAGGGTGATTGCCTACGCGTCTAGACAGTTGAAGATACATGAGAAGAATTACCCTGTCCATGACCTTGAGCTAGTTGCTATTGTTCATGCCTTGAAGATCTGGCGTCATTAGTTGTACGGTGTGCCTTGTGAGATCTATACTGACCATCAGAGTTTGTAGAACTTGTTCAAGCAAAAGGATCTAAACATGCGTTAGAGGAGGTGGTTAGAGTTGCTGAAGGATTATGATATTACTATTCTGTATCACCCGGGCAAGGACAATGTGGTAGCGGATGCCTTGAGTCGCTGGGCGGAGAGTTTAGGGAGTTTGGCATATTTACCAGCTTCAGAAAGGTCTATGGTGATGGATATGCAGGCCTTAGCCAACCAGTTTGTGAGATTGGAACTTTCGGAGCCTAATCGGGTTATAGCTTGTGTGGTTTCCCAGTCTTCGTTATTTGATCGTATCAGGGAGCGGCAGTATGATGACCCTTATTTGCTTGTCCTTAAGGACAAGGTTCAGCGGTGTGATGCCAGATATGTGACCATCGAAGATGACGGGGTATTAGGATGTGGGCCGGATTTTTGATGAGCTTCGAGAGTTGATTTTAGCAGAGGCCCATAGTTTGCGGTATTCTATCCATTCGGGTGCCGCGAAGATGTATCAGGACTTAAGGCAGAACTATTGATAGAGGCGGATGAAGAAAGATATAGTTGGTTAAGTGTCTAGATGCCTCAACTGCCAGCGGGTGAAGTATGAGCACCAGCGACCCGGTGGGTTGCTTCAGCAGATAGAGATTCTGGAGTGGAAATGGGAGCGCATCAGCACGGACTTTTTATTTGGACTCCCATGGACCTTGAGGAATTTTGATGCCAATTGGGTTATTGTGGATCGGTTGACCATGTCCGTTCACTTTATTCTTGTGTGTACCACTTATTCATTAGAGCGGTTGGCGGAGATTTATATCCAGGAGATCATACTTCTGCATGGTATTCCAGTTTCTATCATTTCAGATAGCGGTACTCAGTTTACATCGCGGTTCTAGAGAGCCATGCAGCATGAGCTTGGTACTCAGGTGGATTTGAGCACAACATTTCACTCCCAGACGGACGGACAGTCCGAGCGCACCATTCAGATTCTTGAGGATATGCTCCGTGCGTGTGTGATTGAGTTTGGAGGGTCTTGGCATCAGTTCTTGCCATTGGCAGAGTTTTCTTACAATAACAGTTATCAGTCCAGCATTCAGATGGTGCCGTATGAGGCTTTATATAGTAGGAGGTGTAGATCTCCAGTGGGCTGGTTTGAGCCAAGTGAGGCCAGACTATTGGGCACAGAGTTGGTTCAGGATGCATTGGAGAAGGTTAAGGTGATTCAGGATAGACTCCATACAACCCAGTACAGATAGAAGAGCTACGCGGACAGGAAGGTTCGTGATGTTTCGTATATGGTTGGTGAGCGGATCTGCTTCGGGTTTCGCCTATGAAAGGCGTCATGAGGTTTGGGAAGAAAGGGAAGTTGAGTTTGAGGGTTATTGGCCCTTTTGAGTTTTTGAGGCGAGTTTGGGAGGTTGCTTACGAGCTTGCCTTACCTCCCGCTTGGCCGGGGTCCATCCAGTATTTCATGTTTCGATGCTTCGGAGGTATCATAGTGACCCGTCGCACGTGATGGATTTCAGTTCAGTCTAGTTGGACAAGGATCTATCATATGTTTAGGAGCTAGTGGATATATTGGACAGGCAGATCAGAAAGTTAAGGTCAAAGAACATTGCTTCAGTAAAGGTTCAGTGGCGGGGTCAGTCGGCCGAGGAGGCTACCTGGGAGGCTGAGCAGGATATGCATAGCAGTTACCCTCATCTTTTCACAACTTCATGTATGTTCTCTATGCTCGTTCGAGGATGAACGAATGTTTAAGTGTAGGAGGATGTGACGACCCGACCGATCGTCTTACGAATTAATGCCCTGATCCCCTATTAACTGCTTCCCCTAAGTTCATTTCTGCTATTTTGGTTTGCCGGGACATTCGGTGTTGGGTTTCGGACAGTTTTGGGACACTTAGTCCCTAAATGAGAGCTTAAGAGTTGGAAAGTGGTCCGTAGTCGGAACAATGCGAAGACAACCTCGGAATGGAAATCTGATGGTTCTGTTAGCTCCGTTAGGTGATTTCGGGGTTGGGAGCGTGTTCAGAATGTATTTTGGAGGTCCGTAGCTGATTTGGGCTTGAAATACCGAAGTTTGAATTTTTCAAGTTTCCGGTCTGATAGTGAGTTTTTGATCCGAAGGTCGGAATGGAATTCCTGAAGTTGTAGTAGCTCTGTCATGTCATTTGGGATGTGTGTGCAAAATTTCAGGTCATTCGGACGAGGTTTGGTTAGGTTTTTGATCAAAAATAGGTTTTGATAGAATTTTAAGTTCCTAGGCTCAGACCCTTGATTTAATCGAGTTTCCGACGCTGTTTTAGGTGGTTAAATGGTTGGAACAAGTTCGAATGAGGTATTAGGTGTTATTGGTGTTTTTGGTTGAGGTCCCGGGGGCCTCGGGATGATTTCGGATGGTTGACGAAAAGATCGGAGAAGTGTTGCAGCAGCTGAACCATTGCTGCTTCTGGTATTTTCGCATTTGCAGCTTGGGAACTGCAGATGCGGTGCCGCAGAAGCTGCTAAAGGGCCGCTGATGCGGTTCTGACATTTTCCTTCAGAAACCGTAGAAGCGTTGTGATGCCCGCAGAAGCGAAACCGCAGAAGCGGTTGCTTATCCGCAGAAGCGGAACTAGGCACTTAAGGGTAAGCCGCAGAAGCGGCACTTTGTCCATAGAAGCGGGATCGCAGGTACGGTCCCTTGACCGCAAAAGCGGAAATCATTGTAATAAAATAAGAAATTCGAGGATTTAGTTTCAAAAGTTGGAAAAATCAAATTGGAGCTCGGGAGAGGGCGATTTTGAGAGGGTTTTGAAGAGGAGATCATTGGGTAACGTTTCTTTAACCCTTTCTAGTTATATTCCATCAATCTTTAGTTAATTCAACATTTAATTTTGAAATTTTGGTAGAAATTGGGGGAAAAGTTTTTAGACCTTTAATTGAGAATTTGAGAGGTCATTTGGACTCCGATTTCAGTGTTCTTGTTATGTATAGACTCGTGAGAGTATGGGGGTTCTAAAAATGTGAAAATTATCCTATTCTGAGACGTTGTCCTGAGGGGCATTTTGGTCATTTTACCTAATTTCATGCCTTAGCTTTGAATTAAATAGTAGAATTAGTTGTTTGCGATGTTATTTACGATATGTAATTGAATTGAATAGATTTGGGCCATTTAGTGTCAGATACTCGTGGCAAAGGCGTGGTTTCTAGTTGATTTTTGTGCCGGTTCGAGGTAAGTGGCTTGTCTAACCTTGTGTGGGGGACCTTTCCCCTTAGGATATGATATTTGGTAATTGAATGCCTTGTATGTAAGGTGACGAGGGCGTACTTGAGCTAATTATTGAAAATCCTGATTTTACTTTAAATATTTAGACTTAGTTTTCTTTCTTATATGCTGCATTTTATTTGCAGTTATAGATTGTATTGGCTAGAAAAGCATGCTTAGTTGTTCTAAACTGCCTATTTGCTCAAGTTGGTTTGTTTGCATTACGTGAAGCATGTTAGGCTAGAACTACCTGTTGCCTTGTATTTTTGAGCTGCATTTCTAAATATCTTCGTGTTGTGACTGTGTATTTATATTGGGACAACAGATGTGGGAATCCGCTAGCTCCCCCCTTGTTTGTTTACTTTGGGACTACGGGTTAGATTCCCGGTAGATTCCCCTGCACATTTACTTTGAGACTGCAGGTTAGATTCCCGATAGATCCCCCTCCACATTGATAGTTGGACTATGTGACGGTATCCCGGGAGATCCTTTGGATATACTCATATGATGGACTATGGGATGGTATCCCGGGAGCTCCGTAGATAGTTGATGAAATGGACTACAGGACAGTGTCCTGGGAGATCCTCATTGTTAGTATTGATATTGAGCTATTTTACTCTGTGTTATGTTAATTTCCGAATGTTAATTGTTGTCTTGTTGTTACAACCCATATTCACGTATGTTAGCTCATGCCATAAGGTAGTTGACATAAATCCATGAAAGGATTATCTTTAAGATGATAAGAAGTTAATCCTATTGGTCTTAAATGATACAAAAGTGTATAAGGGTGGTTAACAAGTATTAGAAGTTAAACGAATCAAGGATGTTGTCAGCCGTATTTTTGGGTAAACCTAGAAGTGCTTAATACACTCAAGAGGTAGTGTTTTAAGGTATTTGAATCATATAGTATCCGTATCATAAGTCTTGAAGTCAAATGAGTTATGAGACAAAAGTCGACAAAAGTTGTCGC
Source organism: Nicotiana glauca (assembly GCA_026770625.1). Lineage (NCBI taxonomy): Eukaryota > Viridiplantae > Streptophyta > Magnoliopsida > Solanales > Solanaceae > Nicotiana > Nicotiana glauca. The sequence continues at coordinate 145,703 of MU683647.1, forward strand.
AACTTTGGTTCATAATTTTACTTAAACATTAGGTGAAATTTTACTACGCTTTTCTCCCAATTTACATAGAATTCTGGAGAGATTTAACCACCAAACTGAAGATCTATGAGTCTAGTTTCTAACGCATTAAACCATTCATCGATACGATCTCGGAGTAGAGTGATATTCGCGTTTTCGCAAGACTGCGCCATGCACCTCTCTATGGGGCCCACTAAGGCGGTTTAAGACATTTGGATATATATAGGACGCCTAAAACCCGTTTTAAGTCATTTATTTTCACTATTTCCAGACCTTAGAACCCTAGGAACACCCTCTCAAGGTTCTCTCAAGATTCAAGACCCAAACAAAGGGCAAACAACACAAATCAAGTGTCGGGAATCCTGTGGCGCTAGTAAGTCTCTTGTTCTTCTTGTTGTTGCTCATTTTTGTGTTGTTACAGCTCGTGTGGGAGGTTGTTTTAAAGGGTTTATGTTCTGTAAATACTCCCTAAAGTTCTTAATATCAACCCTAGGTCATTTCAAGACTTCTAAAGTGATTCTAGTGCCGAAAAAACACTAATTGATTGCTAGTTTCGCTTCCTTGTAGTTGTGGCAGAATTGGAGGGATATTTCATTGAAATTTAAGGTCAAATTGGAGTTGTTATTTCTGTATAAAGGTAGGGAACCTATTACTCTATATTATTTAAGATTATCCAAGTCGTGGCTAAGCCATTGAAGCTAGAACTTGTGAAATATATATCGAAAGGCTTGGTAGTAAAGCTATCGGTTGGTGGACTGTTTTGGGAGACTCAATATGATTATTATTGATGTTTTTTGGGATGGTTGGGGCTTGTTTTGAATTGTGTGAAGTCATATATATAGGGGAGGTTCTGTCCGTTTTATCGTAAAATAGGTTGTGTTCGATATATAATGGTTATGACGCTTAAAAGATGACGATAGTATCGTTTCTCTTATTGTAGACTAAAGAGAGTGAAAATTGCATAGATTGAGATTTGGGAAATATATACAAGGTATGTGAGGCTATAGTATTCCTTCTTTTGCATGACTCCAATTATACATAATGTAATGAACGAGTTTCCAAAGATACTCTACTCTTAGAAGTTAGCAGTACTTACATTGTTTCCCCTCTTATTGAACGATTGATGTTAATGTTGCTTCTCTTATTCTTATGTTATCGATGTTGTTGGTACTTCCTGATTCTTATAAGGTCATAGTGAAGAGTTATTCCTAATAACATGTACAAAGGATACCTTACGTCACTCTTAAAGGTTTAAAACGTAATTCCATCAGTCGAGGATGTATTATATATATGTATCTATTTTACTCTACCGAGCCGCGCTATAGACGGCCGGGTACGGCACCTACTGTGCAACCAATGATAAGTTGGGTTTTCCCGAGCTCCACATGGTCGGGTACGATCTACCGAGCCTTATGATGGCCGGGTACATTTTTATCGAGCCTATTACGGTCGGGTACGATATGATGATGATGATGCCCACAGAGGCGTATGTTTTAAAAGCTTATGTATTTATACATATGTATCTTGCATTTCATGTCAGTAGCCCTCAGAGGTACTAAGATGTTACAGGTTGTATATTCTCTATCCATGCTTACATTACTGTTCGTGTTTATGGTTC